>MU725132.1:0-24366 GCA_026770625.1 Nicotiana glauca
TAAACCGGTGACTTGGGACACCATTATATTCTCAAGTGGCGACTCTGAAAACTTAAACAACTAATCCCGTTCCGATTGTCCTTAAATTGGAAAAAACTCCTTTACGCCCTTCCGGGGGTGTAACGTGAAAAAGGAGGTGTGACAAACCCAGTTGCAGGTGTTGATTGCTCAATGGCATAGTCATTGGAGTTAGCAAGGTAGCTGCCCGACGTTCGCAGCACTACTCTTCTCCCTCTTGTCTTCCTTAGATTATTTTTAGTATATTTTCAGACTTTTTGTTGTATTCAGACCTTAGTAGATGCCCATGACTTGTGACACCCTCATGTCGGGCTTGTGTATTTATTCTGCACTGTTCATTTAGACTTACATTACGATATATCTGATTAATTAAAGGCTTAAAAGTGATTGTTATTGATTAAATGGTTAATTCAGGAGTTGTGTTGGCTTGCCTAGTTTCACGTTAGGCGCCATCATGATCGGGTCGGTTTTAGGGCCATGACACCTCCGTTCCAGTTATGTGAACCTATTTTCTTTTTGATATGTTCCAACAAGAATGACCCATTTCTAAATTTGGAAATAATTTAGCTTGAACTTTCAATTCTACACTTAATGAGAAGCTTTTATAACCACACAAATACTCTGGATCACTTTTAACTTGTCTATGACCACAAATTTTAAAAGTTTTTATTTTTTCTTAAATTCTGTGCCGAGTCAAATATGTTCACATAAATTGAAACGGATAAAGTATATGGTATGTAGCCTTTGATTTTGTATAGATCTTGTTATATATCTATACACTACATTAAATAATAAAATAAAAACTAATATTTATTAAATAATATAATATATCATATCATAATTTTATAAAACTAATATTCTATCAAATTATCATGTTATAGGTCTAAGTTCTTAGAGTTATTTACTCATTTCCTTTTTTAATTTAGTTCTTTGAGGCCTTAGCATCGAACCGATCCCAACATAGCCTTAGAGGAAATATCTAACATCATTAAAAAGAAAAATTTACGATAAATTTCATTTTTTAATATAATATTTTAGCGTGCAATCAAAATTTAAAAAACACACAAATTTAAAATAGTCAATGTACTAATTTAATATTGATTAATTTACATGAATTAAGATATAAATTTTTATGCATTTAATTTAAACATAGAGCAATATATTGAACTTCCAGACGTAAAAAAAGTAAATAAATAGTAAAATAACAAGTTTGTATTAAATTGAACCTCACTAATAATTTGTACTCTTGAATTAAGTATTTTAATTAATACTATTCAGGTTTTCTATAAAGTGTCCCTGAGTTATATTACTAAATTATATTATTGGCAACAATATTATTTTTGTTTTAACCATAAAGTGCATTTGTGGCTTAAAAATGATTTGCTGATTAAAATTCCCTAATTTTGTGCAAAAGTAAGGCGGGAGGACTTCTCTTTATTTCTTTCGATTTTAACCCTTCCCCCTCTTTTGTTTCAAATCCTTCCCAAATTTACTAGATGCTTCAACCAAAGTTCCAAAGTATGAGATCTGAATGATCCTCCCGCCATCCCTCAACCCAAAATTAAGGCTTGAAATGGTTAGCTTTTTCCCCTTTTATTTCAAGGTTAGGGTTTAATTTGATTTTCATGTTAAAATTAGTTAGATTTGCTAAATTTTGGGTACATATGGATCCTTATACTTTCACAACTCGAATGCTTTGTCAATGGCAGAATAACTTCATGACTTACTATTAAATCCGAGAATTTTTCAGTTGAAATAGAAAATATAATTACTAGAATATATTATTTTGCTATTTATGTAGCAGCTTAAAAGGTACTGAAATAATTGTAGGCTGCAGCTCAATTGATGTGGAGGATTCTGAGAAAATTTATCTGCTCTTCCCATATGCATTGTCTCATTATTTGGTTTGCTAACTTCTTAGGTTTATCTTGGTTGAGCGTTTCCAACTACCAACCTCTTGACATGTTCCTCCATAAACCTTTTCAAGCACTTCGATGATTAAATTTCTGAAGTTGAAATGCTTTTTGATTTGGAGTTTATCTATTAGAGTATATTATGTTTGCTTTTCATTGTAATTATCTATCTAGGGATGGGTATACATCTAACTTATATGGTAACGACCCGACCGGTCGTTTTGAATTCTAGCGCGTTATTTTGCAATCTGAATCCGTGAGAAGCTTCATTTCAGGTGTTATGACTCGTATGCATGGTCATAATTTAATTTTGAAAAGTTCGGAGTTGATTTGGAAAGAGAATTCTCATTTCGGAAGCTTAAAGTTGAAAGAATTAGCTAGGACGGAATTTTTTAGTAAAAAAACTCAAAATTGAGATCTGAAGATTCCAGTAGGTTTGTATGATGATTTTGGACTTGGGCGTATCCCAAATCGGGTCTTGTATGACCCGAGAGCATTTTGGCGCTTATTGTGGAAGTTAGCATTTTGAAAGAAATTTCATAAGTTTGGCTTGAAATGCATTTCAGTATAATTATTGTCTGTTTGGAATTTCGAGTCTGCTAATAGCTCCGTATGGCGATTTTGGAGTTGGGAGCGCGATCGGAAGCAAATTCGGAGGTCCATAGGTCATTTTGGAGTCATTTGGCTAAAGATAGAAATTTCAAGGTTTTTGAGAAGTTTGACCGGAAGTGGACTTTTTGATATCGGGGTCGGAATCCGATTCCGAAAGTTGGAGTAGGTCCTTAATGTCGAATATGACTTGTGTGAAAAATTTGAAGTCAATCGGACGTGATTTGATGGGTTTAAACATCGAAAGTAGAAGTTTGAAATTCTAAAGTTCATAAAGCTTGGATTGGAGGCCGATTCGTGGTTTTAGCATTGTTTGAAATGATTTGAGGCCTCGAGCAAGTCCATAACGTATTTTGGGACTGGTTGGTATGATTGGTTGGGGTCCCGGGGGCCTCGGGTGGATTTCAGGTGGTTAACATATCGAAACTTGGAATTTTGAGATAACTGAAGGGTCTGGTTGCTGGTGTAACCGCTTCTGCGGCGGGTTAACCGCTTCACCGCAGAAGCGGCCCCACAGAAGTGAGGAAGGGAATCGCAGAAGCGGTTGGAGGTGAAGGGAGCCGGGACCGCAGATGCGGTCATATTTCCGTAGATGCGGGACCGCACCTGCGGAGGTAGGAGCGTAGAAGCGGATTTTGGTCAGGAGGAAAGGGACGATGCGGTCAGGGCTCCACAGAAGCGGGACCGCACCTGCGAAAGGAGAAGCACAGAAGAGGAAATTGGGCAGCCTGGGAAGGAACGCAGATGCGGTATTTGGGTCGCACCTGCGGAACCGCAAAAGCGGTAGAGGAAGCCACAGGTGCGGAAACAGCTGGAGGCAGAGAATTGTTTTAAATTCGGGAATTGGCCATTCTTCTCCCATTTTTCACTTGGCATGGGTGATTTTGGGGAGCTTCAAGAGGGGATTTTCGTCATCAACGTCAAGGTAAGTCATCCCCACCTATTTTGAGTTAAATACATTAACTATGTATCAATTTAAGCATGAAATAGAAAACTTGGGGTTTGAGGCAAAACCTAGAAAATTAGTATTCTTGGAATTTGACCACGATTTCGGGGATGAAATTAAGAGAAAATCATATATTTGATTTCGTGAGTTCATGAGTAAACTTTATCTTCGAGAAATTTTAGAAATATGGGCACGTGGGCCTGAGGGCATTTTCATCAACTTTTCAATCGGGGTTAGGAATTATTATAAATTGGGTTGTAATGAATAATTGAGTATATATTAATGGATTGGTATCATTATTGGCTAGCTTTTTAGCTTCGCTCAGCGATTTGAGTCTTCGGAAGGGCATAGAATATCGGTTATGGATCTTCGGAGCGAGGTGAGTCTCCTTTATAATCTTGTGAGAGGTGGAGTGGGCCGTCGACCTCGGCATGATTTGCGCATGCTTGTATTGCTTGCCTTGAAACTTATTGAAGTTGTTGCTGCCTCTTTCTGGATTAAGAATAGACATATAAATGATGAAAAGGAATGATTTCCTATAAAAGAAAGAATTGTTTATTTTCTTCAACCCATTGAATTATAATCACGTTTATAAAAATTCACGAATTAATATACTATGGATATACCATCATTGGACCATTAGTAAGTGTCGAAGTTGACCATCTCGTCTCTACTTCTTCGAATTTAGACGGGATATTCATTGGGTACACGTTGTTTTCGTACTCATACTACACTTCTGTGCATTTTTGTTGCACAGCCATATGCATCTCTAGTGGCCTACTGGGCGTAGCAGCATAGATGATACAGAGACTTAGGTGAGCTGCACTTCTCGAGGCAATTCGCAACCAGTAGAGTCTCTTTCAGTTTTCTGTATTTATTTTTGTCCAATATTGTATTCCGGATTATTGTTGTATTACATTATTTCTTAGAAATTGCTCGTGCACTTGTGACATCGGGTTCTGGGAGGATTTTTGGATTATTAAATGTTAAGTTTTGTTAAAGACTTCACGGTTGTTTCTATAAATTTTATATTCGTTATTTTATATATAAAGAAAAATGATTTTAGACAATACAAAACTTGGAATTTAATTAAGTATTTTGGTTGGCTTGCCTGACAGCGGTGTCAGGCGCCACCATGACCCTTAGTGGATTTTGTGTCGTGATAATATGGTATCAGAGCACTAGGTTCCTAGGGCCTCACGGTCATGAGCAAATCTAGTAGATTCTCGCGGATCCATACGGAGACGTCTGTACTTATCCTCGGGAGGCTGCAGGACTGTTAGGAGTACTTTCCTTCTTGATTCCTCATCGTGCGATTTTATTCCTTTGAGGCTTATGCCTTTATTTCTTTCCTACTCAATCTTATGCGATGCAAAGCACTTGTTATTGATCGAGGATTGAAGAATTGTAATGATATTACGAATATAGTGCGGGATATTTCTCCCCGTATAGTCGTCTGAGCTATTATCGTCGCCTTGTGGAAGGATATTTTATTATTTCAGCCCAGTAACGGTACTTCTGAGGGATCTGAGGCTAGGCAAAAGTTGCCATGATGCTTATGAACGATTGTTCCGCAGTAGTGATATAATGGTAGGATGTTGCCCATGTGTCGGGATAGTGAATGACTTGAAGGGAGGTTTACTCGGTTCATAATCTAGAGATTCAGTATTCTATTTCCAGTAGGGGAAAGGCGATCGGGCTAAGAAGATGCGGATTTGGGATAGTAGAGTAATGAGACTCGATACATGCGAGAGTGGTGGAGCTTTCTTCTATGAGGGGATGTCATTGTCCTAATTGAGTGCACTAAGTTCGCCGGTGTTGCGATCTTCTACAATTCACCTTTGGAGCAAGCTATTAGGAAATAGTATCAAAAATGCGGCTGTCAGATATCGCAGGGCGCGGTAGTTCAAGGTCGAATCAGTGTGTCTAACGTCGATGGTATAAGAAGGATGATTTTCCGAAAGGTGTAAAGTTAGCAGCAATTGTGGGTTCAAGTGCCACGAAGATAGATTTTAATTAAGGCAACAACTGAGTAGCAAAGGATGAGGAAAGAGGTGGGGAAAGTGTCAGACGGTGGCTAAAATTCCTAGAAGGCCAGGTGTCACGACCCAATTTCCAAACCCGGTCGTGATGGCGAATCTCGTGAAGACAAGGCCAACCAACAAACCCAAATCATCTCTTTCACATTTATTAAACATAAATGAATAGATAAATACAGCTCAACAACAATAATAACCAGTGTCTACAACCCAACACAACCTGACCGGGGTGTCACAAGTCTCGAGCATCTAAAGAAGACTGAACACAACTACTAGGCCAATAATAATATACAAAATAAAAATCTGGAATCAAATGACGAAGTCCGGTGCCGCGAATGCTGGCGGTCACCTTGCTCAGTTATAATAGCAAAATCCTCAATCAGCTCAAACCCGCTACCGGGTAACAAATACCTGCAACTGCACACGAGATGCAGGGAGTAAAGTGAGTACTCCAACTCAGTGAGTAATAAAGGTAAATAATAACTGAGCAGCAAGAAACCACGTAAAACAACTCATCATGCTATATGGTACTGTGACCCTTTGAGGAAACAGTGAAACCGTGAAAATATTAGAAATATCGTGGCTCAGTTTAAAACCTCTTTTCAAAAATATCCTTTTTCCAACAGTTAAGCAAATGAATGCGAAACAGATAGTGCAAGTCAGCACATAAATCAGCCCTTCGGGCACAATACTCCATTAACAAATAATACCAGGGTGTCAGGTAAGCAGTGCAATAGGTAGCATGGAAGCCAATGAAATGCGAGTGCTGAAATGTCATGACAAATAATACAAAATAGGAACAAATGCATGAGTGCAATGCAATTCATATAATGGTACACTCCGGTACCCGCTGCGGCATGCAGCCCGATCCATTTAACATCGACGACGCTCACTGGGGGTGTGTACAGACTCCGGAGGGGCTCCTACAACCCAAGCGCAATATCAAGCCATCTCATGGCATTAATTAATTCCTGGTCAGTCATTGTTACCTGACCAATTTATATCATACAGTGTCATTGTTACCATTGCTTCAAGTCACATAATACAGTGTCATTGTTACAACTGTTTCACGTTACAACATATAGTGTCATTGTTACCACTGTTTCAAGTTACATCATACAGTGTCATTTTACCACTGTTTCAAAATCACTGCTGCGGCGCACAACCCGATTCATGCTCAGTCCAGAAATCAACATAAGCCCTTGGGCATTTGTAAAATGGTAGTTCTCAGCCCGAAATATCATTTAAAATATCATTTGAGTTTTCAAAACTTAGAAGTATGACTGAGTTTGCAAAACAGTATTTAAAACCTTGGACTAAAACCAAATGATATGCAAGATATGCTAAAACAATAATATCAATCCCCAATGGATTTACATAGTTGGCACGAAACCCAAACATGTCAATCAGCCCAAATTATGATGGTAACCAGTAGTTTCAGTCAAATACGCGGTAAAAATCAACAACTGGGATGGACCAAGTCACAATCCCCAACGGTGCTCTACCCCACGCTCATATCCGGCGTGCAAGTCACCTCAACACAGCACTATGATGTGCAAATCCGGGGTTTCAAACCCTCAGGATATCATTTACAAGTATTACTCATCTCAAACCGGTGAAGTCTCTAGCTCGCGATGCTTTGGCCCCTCAAATCGGCCTTCACGCGTGTCGTATCTAACCAAAATCAAAGCGAATACATCACAATATGCTAAGGGAACAATACCCAATCGAAAACAATCGAAAAATAACAAAAATCTTGAAACTAGCAAAACCCGAGCCTCGGGCCCAGTTCTCAAAAAATTACAAATCTCACATTATCGGATTCCTCGTCTCGCCACGAGTTCATACATACCAAGAACTCCCAAATCCGAGCTCAAATGGCCTATCAAATCCTAATTTGAAATATCAAAAACTCTAGCCCTAGTCCATAAATTTTAGTCTTAATTCCATGAATTTCTAGGTTAATTTCACATAAAAATCATGTTTTTAACTCAAAAATCTTACCTCCAATTAACTCCAGTCGAAACCCTCTTCATTTGCTTCGAAAAAGCTCTCAGGATGCTCAACAGTGGTGGAAAATAATACCTAGCTCGCGGAGGAAATATTTAATAATCAGCCCAGCATTTTCGTTTATGCGGTCCCCATCCCGCTTCTGCGGGACCTCTTCAACGCCCTTTCTTCCGCTTCTGCGGAAACCTAACTCTCGAACCCAACCACTTCTGCGGTCACAGCATCGTAGAAGCGATTCCGCTTCTGCGGCTACACTTTGCTTCTGCGGAACCAGGCGCCCAGGCCTCCTCACCGCTTCGGGTCATTCCATCGCTTAAGCGGCCTCGCTTCTGCGATCCAAATTCCGCAGAAGCGGAAATACTAGAAGCAGCAACATTTTTCCCTTTCCACAAGTTCAAAACTTCTCGTTAGCCATCCGGAATCACCCCGAGGCCCCCGGGACCTCAACCAAAAGCACCAACATATTCCATAACGTCATTCAAACTTGTTCCAATCATCAAAACACATCAAACAACGCTAAAACCATCAAATCACATCGAATTCAAGCCTAAGTTTCTTCAAAAACTTCTGAAATGCACTTTCGATCAAAAACCCAACCAAACGACGTCCGAATGACCTAAACTTTTGCACACACATCACAAATCACATATCGAAGCAGCAGCAACTCTCGGAATTCCATTCCGACCCTCGGATCAAAATCTCACCTATCAACCGGAATTCGCCAAAATACTAACTTCGCCAATTCAAGCCTAATTCTACACCGGACCTCCAAAATCAATTTCGATCATGCTCCTAAGTCACAAATCATCCCCCGAAGCTAACCGAAGTACCGGAAGTCACAACCGGGCCCTATAACTTATAAGTCAATGTCCGGTTGACTTTTCCAACTTAAGCCTTCCTTAAAGAGACTAAGTGTCTCATTTCTTATCAAAACCAATCCATCAACTCTAACACACCACATATCGATAACAATACATGAAGAAGCATAAAAATGGGGAAATGTAGCAGTAACACATGAGACAACGGGTCGGGTCGTCACATCCTCCCTAACTTAAACAATCGCTCGTCCTCGAGCGTACACAGAGTTGTACTAGAATCCAACCAATAGCTGAATGATCTTACCAAGCATACACTCGGGGTGATCCCACGTCACCCTATCTCGCATAGGTCCGATAATACAACACAACTGAAATTTCACAGTCCATCTAGACCATAAACCGTAGAACCACATTGCACTTTCCGAAATCATACCCAGAATAAACCCGAACCAGTTGTAATAACCCACACCTGTAACCTCAGGTGAAATCATATAATATACCACACAATCCAACACTCGAAACGATAGTCTCAATTCATAGCAGTTGCCCACAATACCCAAATACCGATAGAAACCTCTTATTAGCTAAAGTCTTATTCCAACACTTTCATATACTGCCAACGATAAATAAAACACGTGATAAACCGTAACCATTCCTCAGATTACCCATCCATGAAGCCACTTCCTTTTTGACTAATTCCACGACAGATTTCCGAGCCAACCCTCGATATTATCCTTCTAACCAACTAGAAACAAATCTGTTCGTATTCATTAATGACTCCAATGACCACCTCGAATCCAACACACCACTCTGGTGGTATGACACCTCAATACAGGCCTAAGCCACAACTTGCATAATACACGCACTAATAAGAAACGGTCTGAACATACTCGAATCATGACAAATAACTCAAACGAAAAAGCTGTACCTCAAGCTCATCAGTACCATCACAATCACCAGGATGAGACCCCGTCTCACATCATAAAACAGAGCACATGAATCTACCCCAAAAGGTCATAACTCCATGTAGCCTCGCTACAATGCGCGATCCTATCCAATCACTGTTACACATGAAGCACCTCAAGTCACTATGATCAAAATCGCCAGGCGCGCATATTTGATGTCTGAAAACAAAGCAATTCATTACACCCACGGTGAAACAAATAACATACGTCACGCAACCTGATAGGCCATAACCCATACCCCATTTACTGAACAACACTCAATTACTCTTCCCGCTCGACTTCCACTATGAATCCCCAATAGAACTGCATCATGTGTGCCCATAACCAACAAATCATAATGCCTCACAGCACAGAAAAAGAAACTCATAGGTCTCCCCAGATCACTAACAAGTTCAATAACGATAGAATCAACATGTCCCTCAACAATACAACTCGTGACTAACCAAGCTAGCTCAAGCTAAATACGTAGCCACTTCGGCCTGCCAACGAACTCAATACCAAGAAGCCTGAAATTGTTCCTTCCACTACTATAACTCCTGCCGGAGCCATACTATACGGTGCCCGGCACCAAATAAATACCGAAATCCACAATCTCACCAGGCGACATGCCCGGCCACAAGGAACGTATCCGAAAAAGAGTCCCTCAATACTGGAACCGAATCAATGGTAGAAACCTCTACACTGATATCCGCCACAAAGGCCCAATTAAGGAAAGTAATCCTTCCCAGCCGTCCGCTAGTCTTTGGAATACAAACCACCCTATTAGAACATAATCCGATGCACTCCGCCACGCAACCTGTGGCATTTTCTAACATAGCCCATAGCACAATAGTCTAGAATAACCCAACACTGAGACAACCAGTCTACACCCAAATATCATATTCAAAATCTAACATATCAAGCAAAGAAGGATCCACTCGGGCCTCCAAATCCCAATAGCCGCTAACGGTACCAACACACACTCCACAACCACTACATAGTCTATACCTGAGAACTCCCAGTCTCCAACTTCATATAGCACACGAATCACTGTACCAAATCCCCTAATTCCATAGTATGAATACATATTACACCTCAAGTACCCAGTCATTCCACGAAAGATATTCTAAAACTCCTCTATGCCATCAAACACACTCAAATATCAACAGTCGATCTAGCCAAAAAGTGCCGCAATACTATCAAGTAGCATCAATTAAGTCACATTTCCCCTTTCCGAGATAAATACTCTCATCAAATCACTTCCAATTAGCAGTATCATTTCCTTCGTTATCTGAGGCTACTCTTTACTTAAGAGTTTTATGAAATTCTTTTCAGAACTGAACTGCAACTCACCTAGTCAACAACTTCCACTGATCCCATTTGGAAGAAAATCATTACGCATTCCATGCTTCTCATGCCCATAGAAGATATATACATCTCCAAACCACGGTGAAACCTAACAAGAATTATTCCCCAATTTCCTTTGCACAAGCTAAACGGTCAGGACTGAATCCTTCTAACTAGACCAGACTAGACAAGCTGTCAGCACTCAAGAGCTTTGCTACACAATACCTGTAAGGGCTCATTACCTCGAACACATACAAAGAAATTAATCATATCCTTACCATACCGATTCGGTCCACTATCAAGTTGTTCCATCTATCTGATTTCCTTTGTGATTCATCATCCACTTGACATTCCTTCTTGCTGTAGCACCACAATGCCTCAACCCAGGCTTACCACACGAGATCCAAGCACGATACCACACTGTCTAAGACCCATAAGCCACTGAATACTCGCTCAAATGTTCCCAGAAACACCACATTCCCAAAATAATCTACTATGAAGAACTTCCTGTGAATCTAAATCTGTTACCTTTATTTTCCTGATACTGATGCATAGAATCCCATAATTAACATAAAATATCACAAGTCTTGATCCTTTTATAATGGAAACACAGCCTCTAGCCACATACACCACCTTAAGGCACCTGATTATTACATGCAAAATCTTGAACACAATAAAACCATTCTCGAGAGTCATTCACTCTTATACAACTGTAAATTACCTGACTTACCGGACAGAACCACTCGTGCCTTATTAGCACTCTGCACCATATGATACGACCTCATCTCAATACAAACAAGCATCTTCCTTCTCTATACACTGAGCACTCTTTACCAACAACAGCTCAAGACATCTTATTATTTTCACACATCTACGAAGCATCATATAACCTTTATCAAAATTTTCCTTCACACGTGCCATCCTCGGCTCAATTTCTGCAACCAGAACTGATCCGCCAACATACCTCGAAACGGAACCAACATAGCTCATAACTGTGCGATTAGCTAATCAACAGCAACCTCCTCAACTTGGCTCGAAGCCATATATCAAGACACACTCAATAGCCCATAATACCTTTACTCTAATGATGCCACGATATCATAGTGATATTAAACTCAAATCATGTACAAGTTTGTGAAAACACAAATAATCCAGTACTGCAATCCTCTATAAACCTCGTATTCATCCCTACATCAGCTGATTCCACTCTCTTAAGCGACCCAAATTTTCAAATTACAACACGTACCTTTTAATTACACATGGGACCTCCTAACATACACACGAGGGATCATACCACTTAAGAACACTCCATAGGAGATAACCCACCTTCTTCGCCTCAATTAACATTTCTGCATATCTTCCACCATCTTACACATTAAACAGTCATTTAATCTTCATGGGTCTGAACTCATACTGCCATATGAAATGCACTACACTCCCCAACTAGGAGACACAAAAATATTCTTCACGCACCCATAACTCGGGCTACATATCAAATCACAATAGAAATCGAACACTTAACAGTTCATCTATTATCCAACAGACTTCTTCGTTACTACCAAGTCATATAGATACATCTCGTTGTACTAACATACTCATCACATGAATACCAAACCGTCATTCCGACTAATAGGGACAATACCGAACATATAAGTTCAAAACACTTGCTCACACAATCAGCACCTCGGTTCTCAAACCATGGCAAAGATCCAGCCTCAAGTCCTCTAGACTGGCCCAACATCAAACTCACAGGGATTACATCTCGCCCCTTGATCAGGGAATCACAAGCTATCAAGGCACATCTGACGCTGAGCACATACAGACGTGTGGAAGGAATTTCAAGAGTTATATCTCAAGCTGAATCAAGTACGCACGATAAGAATTCCAAGAAAGTGAAGTTTTTCTAAAGGTTTTACAACCTCTCGAGGATAAATACAGATGTCTCTATACCGATCAGCGAGACTCTACTAAAACTGCTCATGACTCGTAAGACCTAGTAACCTAGGCTCTGATATCAACTTGTCACGACCCAATTTCCAAACCCGGTCATGATGGCGGCTCTCGTGAAGACAAGGCCAGCCAACAAACCCAAATCATCTCTTTCATATTTATTATACATAAATGAATAGATAAATACAACTGAACAACAATAATAACCAATGTCTACAATCCAACACAACCCGACCGGGGTGTCACAAGTCACGAGCATCTAAATAAGACTGAACAAAACTACTGGGCCAATAATAATATACAAAATAAAAATCTGGAATCAAAGGACGAAGTCCGGTGCCGCGAACGCTGGCGGTCACCTTGCTCAGTTATAATAGCAAAATCCTCAATCAGCTCAAACCCGCTACTGGGTAATAAATACCTGCAACTGCACGCGAGGTGCACGGAGTAAAGTGAGTACTCCAACTCAGTGAGTAATAAAGGTAAATAATAATTGAGCAGCAAGAAACCACGTAAAGCAAATCATCATGCTATACGGTGCAGTGACCCTTTGAGGAAACAGTGAAACCGCGAAAACTTTAGAAATAGCGTGGCTCAGTCTAAAATCTCTTTTCAAAAATATCCTTTTTCCAACAGTTAAGCAAATGAATGTAAAACACATAGTGCAAGTCAGCACATAAATCAGCCCCTCGGGCACAGCACTCCATTAACAAATAACACCAGGGTGTCAGGTAAGTAGTGCAATAGGTAGCAAGGAAGCCAATGAAATGCGAGTTCTGAAATGTCATGACAAATAATACAAAATAGGAACAAATGCATGAGTGCAATGCAATGCATATGACGGTACGCTCTGGTACCCGCTGCGGCGTGCAGCTCGATCCATTTAACGTCGACGGCGCTCACTGGGGGTGTGTACAAACTCCGGAGGGGCTCCTAAAGCCCAAGCACAATATCCAGCGATCTCGTCGCATCAATTAATTTCTGGTCAGTCATTGTTACCTGACCGGTCAGTCATTGTTACCTGACCAATTTATATCATACAGTGTCATTGTTACTGTTGATACCCAATTTTTTCCTATATATTTTCTATATATACTCAGATACTTTCAAAATAGCATGTGTATACATATATAAGCATGCCCAAAAGTTTTGATATTTTTCCTCAATTTTTAAGGTTTTTAAGAATAAATTTGTTGTCTATTTTAACAGTACAAAATCCAAAATTATTTCCAAAATTATTATTTTTAGGTGAATAACTTATTTCAGCCCATATTTACAACAAAATATAATTAATATAGTTTTTGCATATTTTTATAAATTTATTTGGCATTTCTAAAGCTAAATTGCATATAATTGCAATTGTAGCCTATTTTATAATTAATAAGTATTTTATAATTATAAAATTAGTTCTAGTTATTTTAATTTAACATTTGTATACTATCTATTGATTCAGCACTTTCAATTTGTTTCAAAAATCCTTTTATTATTTTTTATAAATCAAAAGGGAGAAATTGGCTATTTAAAACTTGGCCAGATTTCATTACAATTTTAGCTAAATTGCATTCCAATTCAAACCCCAATTTCAACCCCATCTCAAACAACCCATACCCAATTCAATTAACCCGGCCCAGCTCTGATTCAATCTGAGCCGTTGATCAAATGAGATCAACGGCCCAGATTAGTTTGCCTAAAATAAATCAAACGACCCCCTCCCCTTACCCTCATTTTGCAACGAGACCGGTCTCTCTCTAACCCTTCACCTCCCCCTTCTCTCTAGAACCTTCTGGTTCGCCTTCTCCGATGGCTCTCATCGCCTCTCTGACCAACTCCAGCCTCGCCTCTTTCGATCGTCAGCTGTCGTAAAACCTTATCTCACCGGCTCCCTCCATATTTGAAACTCCAAGAGTTTCCACCATGCAAGAAGGGCACTGAAAACTCGCCTGGGTCCATTTTCGGCTTTCTCCAATGGGTTTTGGTCCGATGGTGCTATGTACTCCGTTAGTAATGAGTTTTACAGCCAGGTTCCTTACCTCCCTGATTTTATTGCAAAACCCTAATTTTTGCCTAAGTCTCTTAATCTCTATCTTTTAAAATGATTTTCAGTTTATTCTTTCTATTTTACACTACTCACTACTCGTTTCTTTGATTAATTCAAAGTTTTTCAATGTTTGTTCTTTTCTCAAAAAAAGCTTGGATTTCCGAACCCCTTTTTCAAAATCGCTATATCTTCTATTTCTTTTGAGTATTATGTATGCCTATATTACGTGTTTGCTTGTGTTTCTGAGCTCCATGCTTTAAATTTTTTTTACTAGGGTTCCAACCCTCTACTGATTCAATGATTTCTTGCATAATATTCTCTGATTTTTTCATGCCTATTGTGTTTATAGGTCTAATTGTTATTCGAATGATTCTGTGCATCTCTTTGAATCCCTGATTTGTATGTGTTTTCCTTAAAGGTTCTTACACTGATTTTTGAATTATTTCCTTACTTGTGAAATTCTCTCTATACTTTGTTGATTCCCTCTGATTTTGGTCTTGTCCGTGATTCTTTAACTAATTTCAGAGTTAATTTATATGTTTCCCATATTTGTGTACTTAAACATATTGTTCAAATGCTCAGCATATATTTTCCTTATTTGGAGCATTATGTATTTGGCCTTTATTACATGCTGCATGCCTACTACTCTTACTGTGGTGTAATTAATCGTCTGATTGATTCTTTCCTTATCTGATACTCCCATTTGAATCATGAATCCCTAGTTTAAAGGAATTAGGTCCTGTGATTGGTTCAAATTGGTACTGTTTCTATAATTATGTACTTGTTACCCTATTCTCTATTGGTTTTCAAAAACTATAAGTATTCCTCTTATCTTCTCACTAAAAACACGAACAGAATTCATTCTGAACTCCCTCTCTTACACAAAATACATTCAGTGCTCTTTTGTTCTACACAATCTCTCTCACTTCTTTTGAGACTACTGGTTACTCAGCTGGTTTGAAACCCAAGCTGAACTTTAGCCTACTACTGTTCCATTACTCTCTACATTGTTGTTTGCTTGGGTCTGCTATTGCTGTTCACTTCTTTGCCTACTGTTGCTCTCTCTGCATACTCTCTAGATATTGCTGCTCACTCTCTTGCACACTATTGCTCACCACTTAGCATATTGTAGCTCACTACTGCCCTGCATTACCTTTCCTTCAACTGGTATGTCTCCTATTTGATTTACAGTTTCAAAGCAATATGTTTCTATTTGTATTGCACTTTCTCTTATTTCTTGTAGGTTTCTATTTATGGTTTTGTTGTTCTTACTGCAATTAGCATGCCTCTGTGTTGATTAATATGCCTATCTTAGTCTGGCATGCCCATTACTCCCTGTACTTGTTTCCTGCATGTTTATCCTTACCCCCTAACCCCAGTACATCATTATCATGTTATTCAGACCCTCTTAGCCACTAAGTAGCCCTAAATCGCTTCCTGATGTGTGAATTTGTCTAGTATCTATCAATCTCATGCTGTCTGAAACCTGCTTGATTGTTTAAGTTCTGAAGTGCTTGTAACTGTGTTCTCACTTGTGAGTTACTTGTCCCCCATGTACTCTGCCCCTGTTTGTGCTTGCCTGATATTGTATCTTCTGTTGCTTTTCTCTCAAAACTATTTCTCCATGGACCCTCTTTCAAACTGTTTTTCAACTCAATCTCTTTAAAACTCTATCATAATCTCACTACTCCTAGCATTTAGGTTCTACCCTCTTGGTGTAAGCATTGCTTTGGGTACCTTGAGTAACCACTGAATTTTGATGCACAAAGCTGGTAATTCCACACTTCCACTAATTCAACGTTAATCTATTTGGGTGCCTGGTATTGTCCAAGGGCCCCAGTGGGCCCTTAGGGAGCTTTGCCGCACCCAAACCTTGGTAAAGTCTATGAAACTCGAAGGAAGTGAGGTTGGAGACTTGGGCCAGGTTGAAGGCTCCCTATAGAGTAACTTCTTACTTTTTTTCACTACTGTAATTTAATTACCTTGGTTTGTAATAATTTGTAATGAATGATTGGGATTTATAGTGAAATGGGGGGACTATGCATGCTTAGTTTAAGGGGTACGGGTAGAAAACATGCTTGTAGGGTTTTTCTTATTAGTGCAATAGACATCCTGTCTAGGACATGCATCTCACATGACTAGAAATCTTATTTTTAGGCTCTTTTACTTTCAGCTTGTTATTTACTTTCTAATCATAATCAGTTAATAACCAACAAGCTACTGCTACTGCATTTAGTTACCATGTTTTAGGACCTTTATGTGCATTAGATATCATGTACGTATGGCTCTATTTGCAACTGTTGAATGCCTCACTAACTTCGTTAACAACATAAGTCTGGCTAACAGTCTCTCTTAAAACTGAAAATCAAGCATGCAATTAGGCAATATATATAACGCCTAGGCAAGATTTAGGACCTAATAAATCGATTAATCATGTTTCCGCCGATTTTAGACTATACAACCCTTTTTGACTGTCTGAACTTGTTTCTCATTTTCACCTCTCTGAAGTCCGCTTGGTTTTCCTACTAAACTCCCGTCCCATTTTTAATCACATCTATATGTTTTCTACTAAGTTACCTTTCCAGTCCAGAATTGGACTACTGTTTTCTAAAACTTATCAGAATATTATGTCCTTAAATATCTTCTGTAATTTTCTTTCAAAGGCATATTTTAAAACTAATACTTACTACTCTCTCTCTTTTTACATTTCTGAAATCCTGAATGGTTTTGCATCTGTGCTATACATTTCTACCTCTCCCGTCCGAAACTATGCTACTTTTTGCTATTAGCGGAATGCTACATCTGTAATAGTTCATTATACATTTTCAAATGCATTGCAAAGTGTTTTCCTACTGATTCCTAAACTGTTGTACATTTACTGCCATTTTCTCAAATGCTAAAAATTTTCGACCAAGCTTTTTTTTTTTGAAATTCTGGTTGAGTTTTCTGCTCCTATTGTAACCTATCTTTCGACATTCCAGCTTTTAAAGTCTCATTTCTTTAGACCTTAAATGTGTTTGAGACGTGCTAATTATATGCCTATATATGGAGGGATGTTTGAGCCTTTTACATGCTCTTATTATGATTCTTTTAAGTGAAGTCCTATTTGTTTTGTATGTCGCTTAGCATTTTTACCTTTAAACCTATGGGTTCAGCCTAGTTCTTACTCTATAGGAATAGTGGTCCTAAATACCATCTAGGACCTATAGGACGGGACGGGTAATAGCACGCGATAAGCATTCGTGACCAATCCACACGTTTAAATAACCTTTACGGGGCGGGAATGGTAGAATATGGATATGATGACCGGTGCGCTAATATCTCGTGCGACCCCTCTTTGAGGAGTGATTGGTGGGTATTGTACCAGTGTGATCCATATTGTATTTAAACCTAGGACCTCTTTCCCCTTTTCTTTACTTGTATATATGTTTTTTTCTTAAATTTATGTTCCAATTAATCCTTCTCTTTTAAAATCACTTATGTCCTTTCCCTTCCTTTCTAAAATTTTAAATTTTGTTTGTAACTACTATATGCAAATTTTATGTGTTTCTTTCTACTCTTCTTAAAGACACAATTAAGCATGGTCGTGAACCACACTAGTGGATCTTGAGGGGTGCCTAACACCTTCCCCTTGAGATAATCTCAAGCCCTTACCCGAACTCTGGTTTTTGTTCAAAAAATCTTCTTCTTTTTCTTTAAAGTGTCCTAATGCACTATAATCATTAGGTGGCGACTCTTCAAATTCCATAACACGATTCCTCAAAAGGGAATGAGAGTTGTTTTGTCCATAATATAGTAAACCCGATTTTACCTTAGAAAAAAGGGGGCGTCAACAGCATGGCGACTCCGCTGGGGATATTCTTAAGGCTTTTACCATTACATGCTTTTGTAACTTTATTGCTTCCTTAATCGCTTTTATTTCCTTCATTCAATTATTTCATCGTGATTACTAACTTGGCTCTTCATGTTTTTCCTTTCTTTTAATTTCCTTCTTTATTTCCTTATAATTATTTCGATTCCGTTGTAATGTTTCGAGCATTTATTGTAATCTTTACTTTATGAATGTGAAAATCCATGCTATATGCTTTATTCTTGTAATTGCATTCTTCAACATCATATTCCACTCATGCCAAACAAATACTTTAGCAACGCTTATAATGAGTAGTTGCACACTTCCAATACTATCAAACCCCTAAATGTGGCAAAGGCATATTTGCGGTAAAACCACTCGATCAACGGTGTAGTCGACGGTTCTGCGCCTTTCCCTCTTGAGTTGTCCGCTCAAGGGTACCTTGTCTAGCATTTCAAAAGTAGAAACCTTATTCCATTAAACTGTTCATGCATCATGGTCAACCCTAGACGAGTCAGTTATGTTGTCCACATAATGAATCATTAAGATAGCCTTGTCCAAAGTCCACCGGGTTTCCTTGAAACCCAAACGGACGCCTCCGTGTTCTGTTCATTTATTTGGAGAACTTAAGTGCTTGCTATGCTAATTATTGATTTAAATAGTCGAGTCTAGCAGGGTTAAGGGCCTAACACTCTGTTTTGCAGAAAATGAGGCACGAGATCCCCAGATTTGACATGGTGACCAACATTCATCCAAGGCTGCTGAATTGGTGGAATGACCTTCATTCTAGTGATCAAACACTTGTTCGCAAATACTTAGGGAATCTGCCTTCCATCCTAGAGATTCAACCCAACAATAGAATCATAAAGGCCGCGACATTGCGCGAGTTGGTGGAGTTGTTCGATGGAGCCAAAGATGCCAAATATGGGGAAGGTCCTTCTGGGACCAAGTAGTCGCTTATTCTTTATTTTAATGATGTAATAAGGCCAATGGCCTATAGTGACATTTTATCTTCTGTTATTTAGAGTCGTTTTAGATTCGTCTTATTTTTTATCAATAAAATGAGGCATTTAGCATTATAAGTTCTCCAAAACTATTTGTCGCTAGGCCTACCTCGGGCACAACGAGGCACCAAAATTAGGACGCGATTTACATTCTCGCACAATGTGTTTAAATACTGCAATACTTTTCCTCAGAACCCGCACTAACTTGTTACCTTTTGTTTTTCTTTTATTTTTTATTCCCCTCCCCAAAGGTTAGTTCGTGCATTCTGGCACCATCAGCATATTCCACAAGATCCAAGGGCCCTCCACCTCCTCCTCCTCCGAGTCCTGTCCGGAACAAGAACAAAGGAAAGATGGAAAACACAAGTGCTAGAAAGGAGATTGAAAGGGAGGAAACTTCTCAGGGTACCCCAATTGCTGTGGGAACTGCTACTCATCTTGAACAAAAATTGCTGAAATTCCAGGAAGATTTGGACCAAGTTCGGAACTTGGCAAGCCTATCATTCTCTCTTGTTGCTCCTGATAACAACACCCAAAACTCCGCACCTCCACAAAACACCCCACAACTACAAATACAGCCTACCCACGCTCAAACCTGCTACACATGCAACAACGCTCCACTGCTCATTCTCGAGCCACCAACCACAAACGACCACCTCCATAACACTCATATCTTTGTGGAAACTGTACCTCACTACACCCAACCGATCTCAAATGTACCTGAGTCGGATGATAAAGACTCCCTCATCAGGAACTTAGCAGCTGAGCTCAAGAAGTTAACTAGCCGGGTCCAGGGTGTCGAAGGTAGCAAAGGCATTGAGGGACTGAACTATGAAGACTTGTGCATTCAACCAGATGTTGAACTTCCAGAGGGGTACAAACCTCCCAAGTTCGAAATGTTTGATGGAACCGGAGATCCCAGAGTCCATCTAAGGACCTATTGCAACAAGTTAGTTGGGGTTGGGAGAGATGATAAAATCCGCATGAAGTTCTTCATGAGGAGTTTGAAGGGAGATGCACTATCTTGGTATATCAGTCAGGACCCTAGGAAGTGGACGATTTGGGTGAGCATGGCATCGGACTTCATGGACAGATTCCGGTTCAACACCGAAAACGCACCGGATGTGTTCTACATACAGAATTTGAAGAAAAAGCCCACCGAAACATTCTGCGAGTATGCTACTCGTTGGAGGTCAGAACCTGCAAAGGTCAGGCCAGGCCTAGAAAAAGAGCAAATGAATAGGTTCTTCGTCCGGGCTCAGGACCCCCAATATTATGAGAGGTTGATGTTGATCGAGGGTCAGAGATTCTCGGATATCATCAACTTGGAGAAAGAATCGAAGAGGGCATAAAAAATGGTATGGTTACAAATCTTGAAGCATTGCAAGCCACCAATATGGCTTTGCAAACTTGTGGCACGTCCAAGAAGAAAGATGTGAGTGTCGCGATGGTCGTACAGAGAGCCAAGTCACCACCAAAATACCACACTTACCCGTAACCTCCACTTACATATCAGGCTATCCCGAATTACCAAGCACCCGCACCCTCCTATCCACCTCCCGTTTACCAATCCTCTCCACCCCTCACATATCAACCCACTTCACCTAGATATTCTCAACCAGCACCTGTTTACCAAGTTTACAACGCTCAACCCCCTCATTACCAGTCACAACGCACCCGCCAAAATTTCCCGAGACCCAGACCAAATTTTGACCGCAAACCTCCCAGACAATACACGGCCATCGCTGAACCAATTGACCAGCTATATGAAAGGCTTAGAGCCGCTGGTTATGTCACTCCTATCCCAGCCAAAGCTCTAAAAAATCCCTCCCAGTGGATCAACCCCAACAAGACCTGTGCGTATCACTTCGGCATGAGGGGGCATACCCTTGACGAGTGCCGTTCATTGAAAGACAAGATTCAAACCTTGATCGACAATAAGTCATCGTAGCAAAGGAGCCCGCTCCTAATGTTCGAAACAACCCCCTGCCTGACCATAAAGGTGGAGACATTCATATGATTGAGATCGAGGATGATTGGGACCCCAAAGGATCGATAGGTTTGATTGCTGAAGGGGATGAACCAAAGAAACCAGTGGTTACCCTTAACCCAATTGTTGTACAGAATCAGCCCTCCAAGGATGATGAAGTAAATATGTCTATACCTCTTGAATTTGAAGTACCTCCATCTATAAAGACACCCGGGCCAATCGAGGTTGAGTTTGGAGTTCCAAAGGCATCTACACCCTTTGAAGATGTTGTGCTACCACCAAAGGTGCCTATTCCGGTGGCAATGACTGACATAATACCATTCCACTCGAATGATGTACCATGGGATTACACTGCCGAAGCTAGAAGGAAAGGAAAGAACAGGATAGGAGAAACAATTGCCGCGCAAGGAATGACTAGAACAGGGAGGGTCTACACCCCAGAGCACCTAGCCGAGTCCGGTAAGCAAGCCCTGGGACGTCCTATTGAAATAGGTCCCGATGATCTTTGGAGGAAAATACAGGCTAAGGAGTACTCGGTCGCTGAACAGTTGAATAAAACACCAGCACAGATATCTATCATGGCTTTTCTGCAGAGTTCAGACGCTTACAAAAATGCCTTAATGAAGATACTGAGCGAAGCCTATGTGCCCAGCAATATAGAGAATATGGTAGGGCAAGTGCTGGAGAGCCATAAAATAACTTTCCATGAAGATGAGTTGCCACCAGAAGGTCTGAGCCACAACAAGGCACTGCACATCACCGTGCAATGCGAAGATTATTTCATCACTAGAGTCCTGATTGATGGGGGATCGAGCCTCAACGTTTGTCCGCTTGTAACTCTCAGAACTCTAGGGAAAGGCCTACACGAGATCAAAGACAGGGCTATCAATGTCAAAGCCTCCGATGGGTCCCAGAGATCCACTATTGGAGAAATCAGCCTATGCTTGCAAATGGGCCCAACCTGGTTTGATGTTGACTTCCAAGTACTAGACGTCCCGGCATCCTACAACTTGCTGTTAGGATGCCCCTGGATCCACACTGCTGGAGCCGTAGCCTCGACCCTGCATCAAGTGGTAAAGTTCGAATGGAACCACCAAGAAGTGATCATTCATGGCGATGGTAGTAACCCCATATATAGTCGCCAGACCATCCCAATGATCGGGGGCAGAAGGAGAATAGGCGGAGAAACATACCACCATATCGAAAGGGTCAATGCTATAGATAAGGATAAGTGGTGGGATAACAAGATCGAGAGTATCCTGCATTGGCATGGGTATGAGCCTGGAAAGGGACCTGGCAAGAATCTTCTGGGGATCACTAAGCCCGTCAAACTAAAGAAGCATGGTACTACCTTTGGCTTAGGGTATGATTATACTTGGAATGAATTCCAGAACTGGTCGCCACCATGGCGCGACCCCTACTATCCATTGGAGTTTCTAATACCTAGCCTAGAGCAGACCTTCCAACCGGCAGATACTATATATGGGCCGGAAGAAGCTGAGGGATTGGCAGCTATGAAGAATTTGTTCCTGGAGGATGATGATATGGACTGTTGTGTTCTTTATGAGGAGGAGGGGGAGGAAGGCCCTTCCATACAAGCTGTTAACGGAGGAGACCGCTCAGCAACTGGCCAATTAGGACCATCAGGGCCCGGAAAGCTTCGGGGTAGCAAGGCTAAACAAAAGCACCGTGCATCGCATTTTTAGCTTACTTTACTAGTTGATTTTCTTTCCGCATTATCTTTTATCTCAAAAAGAGCTCCGATGTTTCAAACTATTATGGTCTTAATCAAAGCATTTCAGTTTATCATATATATCTTGCTTATTATTTTTTCTATCATTTACTCTACTTTATACAGCATTACTATTACTTATCTTGACGATGAACCAACGACTGTGACTTGCAATGAAACAGCACAACAAAAGGATGTAGACTCAGAAGAAGATGAGATACTCGAAGAGGTTGTCAAAGAAGTTGAGAATTTTGAGAATAGACCTAAGTCCAACCTGGAAGAAACTAAGGTCATTAATTTCAGAGATACAGATAATGTCAAGGAAACCCGCATCAGTGTTCACTTGTCGCCATCAGAGAAGGAGAAATATACAGAATTTTTGAAAGAATATGAGGACATATTTGCCTAGTCATATGATGATATGACTGGCCTCAGCACGTCCATTGTAGCTCACAAACTACCAATAGACCCGACTTGTCCGCCAGTAAAACAGAAGCTCAGGAAATTCAAACCCGGCATGAGTTTGAAAATCAAAGAAGAGGTTACTAAGCAAGTCAAAACCAAAGTTCTCAGGGTAGTGGAATATCCAACATGGTTAGCCAACATTGTGCCAGTACCAAAAAAGGACGGGAAGGTTAGAATTTGTGTCGACTACTGGGATCTCAACCGGGCTAGTCCCAAAGATGACTTCCCCTAGCCAAACATACACATTCTTATCGACAACTACGCCAAGCACGAGTTACAGTCCTTTGTTGATTGTTTTGCTGGGTATTATCAGATATGGATGGATGAGGAGGATGCAGAGAAAATGGTTTTCATCACGCCGTGGGGAATGTATTGCTACAAAATGATGCCATTCGGATTGAAGAATGCTGGCCCCACCTACATGAGAGCCATGACTACTATCTTTCAGGACATGATACACAAGGAGATCGAGGTGTATGTGGATGATGTCATCATCAAATCCAAGAAAACCGCTGATCATATGGAAGATCTGAGGAAATTCTTCAATAGACTGAGAAGGTACAATCTGAAACTAAATCCCGCCAAGTGTGCATTCGGGGTTCCTGCCAGAAAACTGCTAGGTTTCATCGTGAGTCGTCGAGGAATAGAATTGGACCCATCAAAGATCAAAGTCATCCAAGAATTGCCACCGCC
>MU725133.1:0-23782 GCA_026770625.1 Nicotiana glauca
GTCCTTTAATTGGAAAAAACTCCTTCTGCCACGCCCTTCGCGGGGAGAGGTAGAGCCGAAAGGAGGTGCGACAGCAGGCATGCCACCCATTCCCATTTTATTTATCCTGTGGTAGGCATACCACCCACTCCTATTTCAATTATCTCGTGGTAGGTGTGCCACCCGCTCCCATTTCATTTGCTTTGTGGTAGGCATGCCACCCGCTTCCATTTTAATTATCTCATGGAAGGCGTGTCACTCGCTCCCATTTCATTTATCTTATGGCAGGCATGCCACCCGATCCCAGTTAAAAATAAACAACAACCACAAAGAATCCCGGCAAGGGAACAGTAGAAATATAACAACGTCCCGACAAGGGAATAATAATATTTTAACAATATATCGGAAAGGGAACAATAATATCAAAACAAACATCCCAACAAGGGAATAATGATTATATTAACATGTGAGGCATAATACACCACAACAGAGTCATAACAATTATAATACAAGACTCACGGTCATGCTTGAAACCGACGTATAGATACTTGTCACCACGCCTATACATCGTACTCCACAGTTAACACGTAGAAAATAAGACACAACTCCTAATTCCTCAATCTAAGATTAGACCAAACACTTACCTCGATGTCACGAACACAATTTGCGTCTCAACTATCGCTTTACCCCTTGATTCCAACACTAATTCGCTCGTATCTAGCCACAAGTTACTTAATTATATCAATAAATGCTAAATGAATCAACTCCAATGCATGAAAATAAATTTTCCAAACTTTTACCAAAAAGTCAAAATTGACCCCGGGCCCGGTTGGTCCAAACCCGAAATTCAGACCAAAACTCAATTACCCATTCACCCCCGAGCCTGAATATATAATTGGTTTTGGAATATGACCTAAATTTGAGGTCTAACTCCTCAAATTTCAATATTCTTAGGTTTTTCCCAAAATTCCCAATTCCACCATGAAAACCCTAGATTCTAGGATGAAATCTTGTAAAAAGAAGTTAAGGAGTAAAGAAAATGAGTTAAAAATCACTTACCAAAGTTTTGGAGAAGAAAGGTTGTTTGAAAAATCACCTCTTATGTTTTTGATTTTTTGTAAAATGAAAAATAAATAAGAATTCCGTCTAAATATACCCCTCTTAGACCCTCTGTGCGGACCGCACAAAATATAGTGCGGCTGCACAACTCTCCATGTGGACTGCATTGACATGATTTAGTATTTTGTACATAACCTTCTCTACAGATGTCTAAATTGTGATTTCTTTACCTTTATGGAAACTAGACTCGAAGGAATACAACTTTTGTTTTTGAATCATCTCAAAATTCCTTGTAGATCAAAATATATAGGCTTTCAAAGTCGGACCACTGAACCTGTGTGGACCGCATAAAATCGAGTGTGGCCGCACAACCCCCACCGTGCACCGCACGAAATCTTTTACGGTCGTAAAGGCCCCTTCCATGGTCGTACAAAATCCTTTTGGACCGCATAGGCGGGTTCAGAGATCTGCAACTTCTCTGAACCTGCAACAACTATGTTTAAGCCTAAGACATCCTGGAACCTACCCGAGACTCTCCCGAGCCCTTGAAGCTTTAAACCAAACGTGTATACTAACTCAAAAATATCGTATGGACCTACTCGTGCAATCACATCATCAAATTAACATGTATTAAACCTCAAAACTCAACATTTTCGTCAAGAAAAGCCGCAACGTGTAATTCATATGATCGTTGGAGGGGTCGATGTTCCACAAGGGCCTGTATTCAAACATACCAAGGTGTCGATTACTAGAGAAAAACAGACTCAAAGTTATGTGCCCGAGGGCATCCGATCGTTCAATGAAGAGGAAGCAGAAGGAATTTCTCAACCGCACAATGAAGCCCTGGTAATTTCTATTTTATTAAATAAAATTCAAGTTAAACATGTTCTAGTGGATCCAGGTAGCTCAGCAAATATAATCAGATCTACGGTCTAGAGCAGCTCGACCTGTAGGACCAAATTGTACCTGCATCTTGAGTCCTAAACGACTTCAACATGGCAAGTGAAACAATAAAGGGGGACATAATCCTACCAGTAAATGTGACCGAGACCATCCAAGATACAAAATTCCATGTCATCAAAGGCGACGTGAGATATCATACACTACTCGGGAAGCCATGGATCTACAATATGAGGGCAGTACCGTCGACCCTTCATCAAATGATGAAATTCCCAACAATGGATGGTATGAAAATAGTTTACAAGGAGAAACACACAACAAAGTAAATGTTTGTAGTCGATGAGGTGACGCCTGTATCTTCATTTTGACCTTAGAAAAATTGAGCACCAAATATAAGTAGATGGCCAAATAGCAATCACTATCCCTAGCCTTGACCGAATCGGAGAAACATGTAATCGAAGAAGAAGAAGAGGATTTCCTTACTCCTCAAACTTTCGTTGTTCCCGAAGAGTCAGATGCAACCAAGTCAATGGTCGAGGAGCTGGAACAAGTCATACTGATCGAGTATATGCCCGAACGAAAGGTATACTTGGGAATAGGGCTAACCCCCAAACTCAGGAAAATATTATTCAATTTCTTATCGATAACATGGATTGTTTTACTAGGTCCCATTAAGACATGAAAGGGATCCCATCGGAAATAACAACTCATCGGCTAAGCCTCGACCCTTGATTTAAACTGGTGAAACAAAAGAGAAGGCGCCAATCCGAGGTGAAGCATGCATTTATAAAGGATAAGGTAACTAAACTTCTTAAAATAGGATCCATTTGGGAAATAAAATACCCTGAGTTATTAGCAAATGTGCATAGATTACAAGAATTTAAACAAGGCATGCCCTAAAGACTCTTTTCCATTGCCTATCGATCGCATGATCGATGCCACAATTGGCCCCGAGATCCTTACCTTTCTCGATGCCTATTCCAAGTACAATCAAATTTAGATGAAACCAGAGGACCAGGAAAAGACCTCGTTTATCACTAAGTTTAGAACATACTGTTACAATGTAATGCCCTTCGAGCTAAAAAATGCTGGATCTACATACCAACACCTAGTTAACAAAATGTTCGAGGAACAGACAGGTAAATCCATGAAAGTTTACATTGATGATATGTTGGTTAAGTCCCTGCACGGAGAGGACCATTTAACTCATTTGCAAAAAATATTCAAAATCTTAAGGAAGTACAACGTGAAACTTAACCCAAAAAAATGTGCCTTCGGGGTCGGCTCGGGAAAGTTTCTTGACTTCTTGGTATCAAATTAGGGAATCAAAATCAACCCCAACAACATCAAGGCCATCGAGGACATCGCTATCATAGATAATGTGAAAGTCGTACGAAGGATAACATAACGGATAACCGCATTGGACCAATTTATTTCGAGTTTATCAGATCGAAGCCATAGGTTCTTTTCCTTACTCAAAAAGAAAAATGATTTTGCACGGACCCTTGAATGCCAACAAGCATTGGAGGAATTGAAGCGATATTTATCGAGCCCACCTCTACTTCACACTCTGAAGATAGATGAGAAGCTGTACTTATATTTGGCAGTGTCCAAAATAGTGGTAAGTGGTGTATTAGTTCAAGGAGAGAAAGGTACTCAGTTCCCTATTTATTATGTAAGTCAGACTTTAGGAGATGCTGAAACTAGATATCCACACTTAAAAAAATTGGCACTTGCATTAATAAGCACATCTAGAAAGTTTAAGCCATATTTCTAGTGTCACCCCATATGTGAACCACTTATCCTCTTCGAAATGTTTTTCATAAGCTCGAGCTATCGGGCCAATTGGCCAAATGGGCCATCAAACTTGGCGGGTACGATATCGAATATCAACCCCAAATGGCCATTAAGTCTCAAATCATAGCTGACTTCGTCGGCGGTTTTATGCCAACCCTCATACCCAAAGCGGAGAAGGAACTTCTGCTAAAATTGGGTACATCATCGGGGGTATGGACCCTCTTCACGGATGGTGCCTCGAATGTGAAAGGGTCCGAGCTTGGCATCATTTTGAAGCCATATACAGATACCACTATTTGACAATATATCAAAACTTCTAGGTTGACTAATAATGAGGCCGAGTATGAGGCCATGATTGTATGTCTCGTGCTAGCTAAAAGCTTGGGGGCAGAAGTCATTAAAGCCAGTTGCGATTCTCTATTGGTAGTGGACCAAGTAAACAAAAGCTTCGAAGTTCGAGAGGATAGGATGCAAAGATACTTGGACAAGCTACATGTGACCTTGCATCGCTTCAATAAATGGACTCTAGACCATGTACCGCGAGAGCAAAACAGTGAGGCAGATGCACCTGCAAACTTGGGCTCATTAGTCGAGGAAGATGATATTATCCTTGGGGACTGTCGTCCAATTATAGAGATCTGTGGTCGAGGAGGGTCATGCCGAGATAAATTCTACAAGTTTGACTTGGGATTAGAGGAATAAGTATATCGAATATTTGAAAAATGCAAAGCTCCTATCGGATCATAAAAAGCCGAGGGCTATACGAACCAAGGTTGCTAGGTTCATATTGGATGAAGATTGAACATTATACTAGAGGACGTTCGATGGACCATTGGTAGTATGTTTAGGGCCGGGGGACACCGATTATGTTCTATGAGAAATTGATAACTAGGGATTCTAGTTTATTTTATACTCCTTTTTCCTTTCAGTTTTGGATTAAAAATGTATACAAGTAATCCCAAAAGCTTTCATGTTGTGCTTGTTGGAAGTGTTTGGTAAAAAAAAGTGACAAGAAGTCAAAACCAACTCAAAAAGGAGTGAAACCTGCACAAGTTCCAAGAACAATTCAAAGCATCGTTGCAACATAAAATCCACTGCAGCTGCAACAGACCCACCACGGCCGCAGTCTATTTAGTGCAGTCCGCAGTGGCAAAGATAAGAGAGGATGCTATTTTGGAAGTTCAGGCCAACGTGGCTGCGGTCCATTTATTATGGTCTGTGTTAGCCTCATCACGGCCACATTCCACTTGTTGCGGTCCTCGGAGAAGAGATTCAGAGAATTTGAAGTTTGGAAGATGCAATACATCGCGACCGCATTCCATTTCTTGTGGTCTGTGGTGAAGCCACCTCGGCCACGGTCCATTTATTGCTGTCCGCGATTGCTGGATTCAAAGAACAGTAAATTGAAGCTAAAAGCCCCAACGTGGATGCGCTCCATTTCTTGCGGACCGCGATACCTCCGTCACGAGTATTTTCTTCCAAAAAATTTAGCCTTGTATAAATACTTATTTTTCAAAATTTTAGGGTATCTTTATCTTAGCTGAGCACGTGAAGGCTGTTTTGGACCTATTTTGAGTAATTTTGTAGCTAGTTCAACATTGAATCTTTAAATCTTAGCTTGTAATTATATTATATGGGTTATTCTTTATCTAAATATTTGATTTCTTCCATTATTATGAGTACTAGGGTTGTGGCTCAACCCTAGTGTGGGTATTTGATGGGTCTCTTATTTTAGGGCTTAGATGTTTATGAGTGGTTGATATTTGGACTGATATATTTTTCCATGTTGAATTAGTGGTTGCAAACACTAATTTGTTCCTTTTTGATTTGGTAGTCTGGGAAAATCAATCCAACAAGGAATTGAGGCATATTCAAGAGATTGATAGCTCCAATTAAAAGGTTAAATCCAGCGATAGTAATACCCGACTTGAGCATATATTGCTTGCACAATTTTGACACCCAATTGGTCTTGAGAAAGTCAATTAGGGAAAAGTTACTCAACCTACCGAGAGGTATATAGTGAGTAGTGTCGTGCATTGGCTATATCGCGATACCAAATATAACAACTTTGCCTTAGACTTTTGAACCCGTCAAGTATTCACCTAGGAGAAAGTCACTTCCCTAGTGCCTCGTTAACCATTTAGAAAACCTTACAAGCATTTATACTTAGCTTAATTTTGCACATCATTAGTATAAAATTAGAAGTAACAAACAAATAATTATGATTGGAAGTGTAATCAAGAGCACTACACACTGCTAGTTTAGATAGGAATCCAACTCCAAACTTTCTAGCTCCCTGTGGATTCGATCCCAACCTTCTCGGTTAAAATGTTCATCGACCACTTTTTCCACTTTGTAGTGGTGTAGGGTTGGACCCAATCACTTTTTGGCGCCGTTGCCGGGGAGCTAACGATTTTGGATATCTATCTAAATAGTTTTGTATATTGTTTTTCTTTCCTTCTGTGATACTAATTTGTGTGTGACGCCATTTCAGGTATAAAATGGCGGCAAATAACAACAATGACCCTCTTGGAAACGTACCCAGAGCTGTACCTTGAGTGCTTCCCAACCAAGGATATGGTAGTGCAATTTTCCTACCCCGAATCTGTGCGGGCAATTTTCAAATTACCAACGTGATGTTGACATTTTTGGAGCAGCGAATGTATTTCACGTGTGCTCCCCATCAAAATGCTTATAAGCACCTTAAAGGATTTGTTGATACATGTAGGGGGAGCAAGCAAACGAATGTGTCCGAGGATGCCTTCGGTTGAGATTTTTCCCTTTCTCTCTTCGAGGGAAAGCATTGGATTGGCTGGAGAGACTCCCTAACCACTCTATCTATACATGGATGAGTTGGCGGATAAATTAATTGCAAGTTGTTTCTCGCTGAGTCACATGGAAACCTTGAGGGATGAAATCTTAGATTTCAAATAGGAGCCCAACGAACAACTGCATGAGATATGGGAGAGATCTCAAACTATGGTGAAAGAATGCCCAAATAATGATATGACTGAGGCAATGATACAACAAACATTCTACCAAGGCATTAACACAATAAATCAGTGCATAGTGAACCAACTAGATGGGAGCAATTTCATGAAAACACCGTATGACCAAGCTTGTGAGACACTGGATGAGATGGTGGACCCTTATTCTGCTTGGAAAAGTCGAGCCAATGTGCCACAGGTTGACCCCATGGCCATTTACTTGCACAAAGAGCTCCATGATTATGGACATGCAATAGTAGAACTGAGAACAATAATGAACCAGCTAGCAAAAGCACAATTTCAATAGGTTCAAACTCTATGACAAGTAAATGCTATGGAGGGTGTCAACATGTTAGTGAACAAAAGTAGACAAAGAGGGCAACATAACCAAGGGAGTTCGGATCAATATGACCAAGACAGTGGTGGGTTCCAAGATGATAGGTACTATGAGTAGAATGAAGAAGTGAAATACGTGAATAAATATCAAGGCCAGAGGGGAAATTCTTCTAACCAACAACAACAATGGAGATCCCAAGGCTATTGGGGAAATCAACAACAACTGGGGTGGAAACAACAATAAGGGTATTTGGAACAATAACAATTAGGGAAATCGGGGGCAAGTCTTTCAAAGGCCCCCCGATGTATCAACAACCAAACAATCGACCCCCATTTTCGTCCCAAGGTCCTAGTTCATCCAATAATGAAATGGGGAGAGTCGAAATGATGTTTGAATAGATGATGAAAAAGAATGCTGACTCTGATGCTCAGTTAGCATCCTACAATACTTCAATCAGAAACTTGGAGGTTCAATTAGGCTAAATCTCACAATCCTTGAATACTCGTCCTAAGGGGGCTCTACCTAGTGATATGGTAGTCAACCCGAAGGGTGGGAACAATACCGGGCATGCAATGGAGGTAACTACAAAAAGTGGATGAGGCGGTGATATGAATTCCTCCAAACAAAAAGAAATTTTGAGTGATGAAGTTGAGTTGCAAGAGGATGAGATCCCTTTAGTGGTTGAGAATGTGATTGATGAGAACTTGAATGAAGAAGTGAGGCTTGATATCAAAGAGACCGAGGTGGAAACTCAAAATAACGTGAACTCGACTAGGGAACACGTAATAGACATGCCAGAAATGGTTGTGCCTATAGCCAAGGCTCCTTTGCCAAGGCCACCTCCACCGTATCCTCAAAGGCTCGCGAAGCAGAAAAATGAGAACCAGTTTAAGAAATTTATTGACATGATGGAGAGCTTATCCATTAATGTGCCTTTGGTGAATTCTTTAGAGCAAATGACAGGTTACGCCAAATTCATGAAAGACTTGGTGAAAAAGGAAAGATCCATAGATTGTGAAATTGTCAGGATGGCCCACCAACTTAGTGCAATAGTGCACTCAATGGCTCCGAAGCTAGAAGATCCCGGTGCTTTAACCATTCCTTGCACCATTGGGAGTGTAGACTTTGCAAAAGCTCTGTGTGATTTCGGGGCAAATATCAACTTGATGTCCTACTCAGTTTTCAAGACTTTGGGTATTGGGCAACCGAGGCCGACTTCCATGAAATTGCAAATGGCGGATAGAACAATTAAGAGGCTATTGGGTATAATCGATGATTTTCTTGTCCTGGTGGACAAATTTATCTTGCAGACCAATTTTGTGATTCTCAACTGCGAGGTCAATTTTGAGGTGCCTATAATCTTGGGAAGACCTTTCCTTGCAACTAGGAAGGCCTTAGTTGATATGGAAGCAGGGGAACTCACCTTGCTGGTGGGTGATGAAAAAGAGGTCTTTCATGTGTGTAAGTCAATGAAGCAACACAATTGTACTGAAGTGTGCTCATTCGTGGATCTTGTCATGACAATGATAATTGATGATACTAGTTCAATAATAAATATGGAGGATCCTCTAGAGGCAGTATTGTTGAATCTTGATGTAAATGAAGATGAAGGCCGGGTGGAGTGTGTTAATGCTTTACATGGAATGAGCTCTCCTCAGAAGCTCTCTTTGGATCTTGAGAATAGGAAGACTCCACCAACAAATCCCTCAATCGAGGAACCTCTCGTGTTGGAGTTGAAGCCGTTTCCTCCATACCTCAAGTACGAATTCTTAGGCCCTAGTTCAATTTTTCTAGTTATTCTTTCCTCTTGTCTTACTAACATGCAGGTAGATGCCACATTGGCGGTGCTCCAAAAATGGAAGAAGGCAATTGGATAGACTTTAGCTGATATTCGGGGGATAAGCCCCGCCTTTGTATGCAAAAGATTATTCTTGAAGATAAAGTAAAGACCTTATTGGAACATCAAATGAGGTTAAACGAGGCAATTCAAGAAGTTGTGAAAAAGGAGGTAATCAAGTGGTTGGATGCCGGGGTTGTGTAACCCATCTCTAATAGTTCTCGGACTTTGCTGGTGCAATGTATGCCGAAAAAGGGTGGTATGACCGTGGTTACCATTGCACAAAATGAGTTAATTCCTACGAAAATTGTCACCGGATGGAGGGTGTGCATGGATTACTGCAAGTTGAAAAAAGTGACTCACAAAGATCACTTTGCATTGCATTTTCTTGACCAGATGCTAGATAAACTTTATTGATGTGCCTTCTATTGTTTCTTGGATGGGTATTCTGGGTACAACCAAATTTTTATTGCTCCGGAAGATCAGGAGAAGACCACATTCACTTGCCCATATGGACGTTCGCCTTTTCGAGGATGCCATTTGGGTTATGTAATGCACCGGCTACATTCCAGCGGTGTATGATGGCTATATTTACCGACATGGTGGAGGACATTTTGGAGGTGTTCATGGACGACTTCAATGTTGTGGATGACTCGTTTGATGAATGTTTGAAAAATCTTGATAGGGTGTTGGTCCGGTGTCAAGAACCAATCTTGTACTCAACTGGGAAAAATGCCACTTCATGGTTGAGGAGGGCATAGTCCTTAGCCATAAAATCTCAAAGTACGGTATAGAGGTGGACAAAAATAAAATTGAAGTGATTTCAAGGCTCCCTCCCCCTACTTCAGTCAAGGGGGTTAGAAGTTTTCTTGGGCATGCGGGGTTCTACCGGAGATTTATCAAGGTCTTTTCGAAGGTAGTGAATCCTTTGTGAAACCTTTTGGAAAAGGATGCGAAGTTCGTGTTCAATGAGGAATGCATGACAACTTTTGAAATCCTCAAATACAAGATGACCACCACTCCTATTATTACCGTACCCAATTGGAGCTTGCCTTTTGAGCTCATATGTGATGCGAGTGATGTTGCGGTTACGGTGGTCTTGGGTCGAAGAGTGAATAAAATGTTTCACCCAATGTATTATGCGAGCAAGACAATGAATAATACTCAAGTGAATTACACGGTGACTAAAAAAGAGCTGTTGGCTATTGTGTTCGCCATGGAGAAATTTTGGTCGTATCTCATGGGTGCCAAAGTCATAGTTCATACCGATTATGCCGCACTCTGATACTTGATGACGAAGAAGGATTCTAAAGCTAGGATGATGCGATGGGTCTTGTTACTTCAAGAGTTTGATTTGGAGATTGTGGACCGGAAAGGGTGTGAAAACCAAGTGGCGGACAACTTGTCCTTCTTGGAGGATGAGGGGAGGCCTTGTGATGGCCTAGAAATCAATGATTCATTTCCCGATGAGCAACTTCTTTCTGTGTCGGTTACTGGTATGCCATAGTTTTTGGACATTGCTAATTTCCTTGAGACTGATATTGTCCTATGTGAGCTCTCTTCTAACCAAAGGAAGAAGCTTAAACGGGATAATTTGGACTGATGGGATGAGCCGTACTTGTTCAAGATCTGCACTGACGGTGTGATACGATGATGTGTCCCAGAGGAGGAGGAACTGAGTGTTCTAGAGGCTTGTCATTCCTCTCCCTATGGTGGTCATCATGGTGGGGGTGAGGACAACTTCAAAGGTTCTTAGCTGTGGGTTTTACTATCCAACTTTGTACAAGGATGCAAGTGAAGTTGTGAAGAGATACAACGAATGTCAAAGAGCGGGTGGAGTTTTGAAGAAGGATGAGATGCCTCTCAACACTATTCTCGAAGTTGATATTTTTGATGTGTGGGGCATTGGTTTCATGGGCCTGTTTGTTAGTTCATGTGGTAACACATATATTCTAGTGGTAGTTAACTATGTTTCAAAGTGGGTTGGGGCCATTACTTTACCCAATAATGAGGCCCAAATTGTTGTTGCGTTTCTCAAGAAGAGTATTTTTACTAGGTTTTGCACTCCTCAAGCAATCATAAGTGATGGGGGGGTCTCATTTTTGCAATAGAGCTTTTGGCACATTGTTTGCAAAGTACGATGTCAATCATAAAGTTTCTACTCCCTATCATCCTCAGGCGAGTGGCCAAGTTGAAGTATCAAACAGGGAAGTCAAGAGTATATTGTCAAAGACGGTAAATGAAAATAGGACCGATTGGTCAAAGAAATTGGATGATGCTCTATGGGCTTATAGGACTGCTTACAAGACTTCAATTGGTATGTCCCTGTAACGATTTGTGTTTGGGAAAGCATTCCATCTACCGCTTGAGCTAGAGCAAAAGGCCATGTGGACTTTGAGGAAACTAAATCTTGAATGGGATATGGCAGCAAATCTCCGTGTGGAGCAGCTTAATGAACTTGATGAATTATGATTTCATGCCTACTCCAGTTCATCCTTGTACAAGGATAAGATAATGTACCTTCATGACAAGCATGCTCATGTCAAGGAGTTCAAAGTGGGTGATTTGGTTCTCTTGTTCAATTCTTGGTTACATATGTTTTCGAGAAAGCTTAAGTCGAAATGGAGTAGACCTTTTGAAGTGGTACTTGTGACTCCGTTTGGTGCACTTGACTTGAAAACAAAAAGGGAGAGATCTTCAGAGTTAATGGGCATATATTCAAGCACTACCTTGGCAATATTGATGATAGCCACGTGGTGGCAATGGTCCATCTAAAGTGATTTGATGGTAACCTACATCGTGCCGTGATGTTAAATCAGGTGCTTCTTTGGGAGGCAACCTATGTGTCTTTATTTTTGTTTTTCTTTGATTTTCTTTTTAGTGTAGGATTTCCTTTTGGACTAACTAGTTATGAGATGTGTGCATGGTTGTTTTGATGCAGTGCAGGACCAAATTGAAACAAAAAATGTTGCACTCTCTAAAGTTTGGATTGCTGCCGAATTGCATTTTTCGCGGCCTTAATGGCCTTATCGCAAGGGCAAAAATTTCATTGTGGTTTGTAGTGCTGAATGACCAAAAGTAGAGGTTCTCTGAAGTTTTCAGTGTGGTTCGCAGTGCTGAATAATCCCGAAAGCTTACATCCCGAAAGCCATCTACAGATAACACTATTCGAAAATCTATCAAAACTTTTAGGTTGACTAATAATGACGCCAAGTATGAGGCCATGATTGTGGGTCTCGTGCTAGCTAAAATCTTGGGGCCAGAAGTCGTTGAAGCCAGGTGCGATTCTCTATTGGTAGTGAACCGAGTAAACAAAAGCTTCGAAGTTCGAGAGGATAGGATGCAAAAATACTTGGACAAGCTACATGTGACCTTGCACCGCTTCAATGAATGGACTCTAGACCATGTATTGCAAGAGCAAAACAGTGAGGCAGATGTACTTGCAAACTTGGGGTCGTCAGTCGAGGAAGTTTACATTATCCCGGGGACTGTTGATGTTTTAAGCGTCAATGCCACTTTCTCTCTAGAAGAATTGGTTCTTGTAGGTGTTCTAACTACTACTGTTTGCAGAATAATAAGTACATAAAATAAAGAACACAGAGATTTTTACGTGGAAAACACCTGGCTCAAAAGGTGAAAAAACCACGACTTACTACTCAGTAAGATTTTCCCAAACTTCCACTAAAATCACTGACCTAAAACAACATTTACAAACACTATTTGTAAACCTAAGGATTAACTCTAATCCCGTTGTGGCACACAACCTACACTGTTACGACAACTTCAAGTTAGCTTATAACTTGAACACTCTAAGTACCTAATATAATTGCTTGTATGAAATCTGAAAGGTACAACTTTAAACCACGTACTACAATTGAACTAAAATAAAAGAAAGACACAATGGAGTTGGTTCTTCTATCTCGTTCAAGTAGCATCAGGAGTGCACACTCAAATCTCACATAAATTTCTTGCAAATTCTCCTTGCTCTTTTGCTCTCAATTTAGTTTAACTTTTGCGTTTGTGCAATACCTGTAAAAGAGAACAATCACTGTTATTTAATAGGTTAGTAATTAGAGTTTGATTTGGACTCAATTGCTGATCTTCTATCGTAGTTGAATCCTTGAAGATCTCAAACTCCAACACTCTCTTTAACTGGATTATGTTCTCTTCATATAAGGAGACTTTCTCCCCTTATCCAATATGCAATATTTTCAATCAGAACAGGAGATATTGCGGCATGATCAATAGGAATTATCTCCTTCGCGTGCACCTCACATGTGTAGGTTGATCATAACTATGCTTCACAAGATGGACCTGGTCCATGACTGAGTTCATTTGTCATTCTTCAAAACTTCACCTATTCTTAGGCCAGCAAATTCCCCCTTTTTGATGATGACAAACTCTATGCTTTTCACTGACTTGGAACCTGTAAGAACTTAGTTAACCATCAACACTAAACTTAGAAAATTTACTTATCATCAAGGACCAGGTTAATTAGGTTATAAATATCACTTATTTCAGAATGTATAAAGCATAATATCTCTTGCCCCTTTTGACATCATCAAAAAGTTGCATACACAATGTGAATCCTAGATTTTAATAAGTACTCATGGCCACTAGGGCAACTGCAAGTGCAATCATGGTGAAATCATCAGTAATCAACAAACATATTTAAACTATCAAGATCAGAATAATCATACAACAAGAGAAAATATCAGTTGTCATTGATAGAGATATGTTGCCCTTAACAATCCACAAAAAGAAAGAAAAACATTCAAGCCATGAGCAAAAAATAGAAAAATCCCTAATCTAGGTCACTGAGGGTACTAGACAAGTTGAGGATACAAAGGGTAGGAGTCCTAAGGCTTTAGAACCCGTCATGTTTTAACCTAGGAGAAAGTCACTTCTCTAGTGCCTAGTTAACCATTTAGAAAAACTTACAAGCATTTATACTTAGCTTAATTCCGCACATCATTAGTATAAAATTAGAAGTAACAAACAAACAATTATGATTGGAAGTGTAATCAAGAGCACTACACACTGCTAGTCTAGATAGGAATCAAACTCCAAACATTCTATCTCCATGTGGATTCGATCCCGACCTTCTCGGGTAAAAGCTGCATCGACCGCTCTTGCCACTTTGTAGTGGTGTAGGGTCTGACCCGATTAGAAATCCACGAAGGCACTTGTGGAAACCACTCCAGCGTCGAGTCTTTGATTTGAAAAATTATTAGAGTAGGGTATTACTGGGATAGAATGGAAAAATACATTAAGGAGTTTGTTAGAAAAGGTAATAAATATCAAAGTTTTGCACCGATGATTCATCAGCCGGAGAGCAATTTCACTCAATCATGTACCGATGGCCTTTCATGAAATGGGGAATGGACATCATCGGCCCTCTACCAATGGCCCCAGGTAAAGCTAAATTAATTTTGTTTGTGACTGACTACTTTTCTAAATGGGTGGAAGCATAGGACTTTGAGAATGTCCGAGAAAAATAAGTTATTGACTTCATCTGAGGCTACGTTGTGTGTCGATTCGCGATAGCTGCCAAAATCATAGGCGACAATAACAAACAATTCATCGACAACAAGGTAACAGAGTTACTCAAAGCACAACAAATAAAAAAGATCTTATGAACACCGTATCATCCGAGAGGAAACAGGCAGGCCGAATTGACAAACAAGATTATCATTCAAAACTTGTAGAAAAGGTTGAACGACGCTAAATGGAAATGGAGAGAAGTTCTACCCGAAGTTCTTTGGACATATCAAACGATATCGAATCCAGTACAGGGCGACCCCATTCTCTTTAGTATATGGCTCCAAGGCATTAATTCCGGTCGAGGTCGAGGAACCCAACACCAGATTTCGACATGCATCAGAGGAGTCAAATTAAGAGGCTATGAATACTAGCCTCGAGCTATTAGATGAAAAATAAGAAGCTGCACTTGTTCGGATGGTTGCACAGAAGAAAAGAATCGAAATATATTATAATAGAAGAACCAAACTTTGACACTTCAGAATCGGGGACTTAGTTCTACGAAAAGTCACCCTTAATACTCGAGATCCGAACAAAGGGAGGCCCGAATTGGGAAGGATTGTACCGAGTCATCGGAGTTATCGGAAAAGGATCTTACAAACTTGGCACGATGGAAGACGCACAATTGCCAAACAATTGGAATGTATCACTACTCAAATGATATTATTGCTAAGGTATGACCTTCTCCTTTTTTCCGTTTATATTTAAGACTAACTCATTGAAAATATTTGATCGAAGATGTTGATGGCACCCTTCTATACGAAGACCTTAGGTTTTAAAGCATGTGTTGCACTCTTTTTCCCTTAGATCGGGTTTTATCCTAGATGGATTTTTCTGGCGAGGTTTTTAATGAGGCAACAACTATGTGCTACCTAAGGAGAATTCAATAGTATCCAAGATTCCTTTAAATAAACCTCGAATACAGGGGGGCATCACCCTCAGAGGTTATATTTTTGAGAAAAATATTTCATGCCAAAGAGAGCCTCGATAGGAAAACTTTGTAATGGGCCAAATGGTCAGATGAACCGTATCCTTGTAGAATAGTTGAGCCCCGATGGCAAAACATGTATGTATGTATGAATTATTCAAAGAAGCATTCTTTCTATATCAAACACTTTGCGTCCCAAAGAAATTTTTTACAATATGAGCTCCATACTTTTTATTCTGCAAAAAATAGCTCAAGGGCCAAAACACAAATACACCCGAATATTCGGGGACTGTCATCGACAGTCAACACATTCGAGCCATCTAAACTCGAATTTATAAGACCTCAAAGAGGCATCCATCGACAAAAAGGCCAAGGGCATCATAATCGGGGACTAACATTTTGAACAAGTTCAAAATGTTTTCGGGAAACAAGTCCAAGAGACACACCCGAAGGCTACGACTATATTAAAGGATACAGCCAAAATAACGCAGCTTGGAGACGTCCGAATCCCCTAATAAAAATAGGCCTTCAAATGCTATGTAAACCAGTTAATAAAGGCTACCCTCGGCAAAATAATCAAAGGGCTTCGATAAAATCAGCCCTCGAAAAACCTCAAGAGGTATTGAATTATTCACATACAAACTTATGCTAAGGCACTAAAAATAAAAGGGTTACGATCGATACTAAACTTTCAAATAATCTAATGGGTAAAAGATGCATACCAAGGCATAAACATAAAGAAATATTTACTAAGACTTTTAAGAAAAATAGGGAATATAATAGCCATCTCTTAAAGGCCATATTCAGCCCAGTCTAAATGAACCTAAGGGTCATAACCATCCCGAGCTCGCACAAAATCGATTTAAGCATAGCTCGAGGATTCACCCAAAAACCTTATGAGGTAAACCCATCGACTACTAAAAAAATCTAAGATTTTTTTACTCTGAGTCTGAGACGATGCTCACTCAATTATTGAAGATATGACATCAAACACTAATTCTTCACAAAACGAAAATGAAGCAAACTTTACAGCAAATCGGAGACGAAGCGGAAAGGAAAGTAATTCTTTATATGCATGAAGAATATTTACAATGCCCACATGGAGCCTTACACAAAATAAAAAGGAAAAAAAATCCTAAAGGCCTAATCTACTTTAGGAGCTGTATTTTTAGGAGCCACACCTTCAAGAAAGTCCTCCTCGGGGGCTTCATCCTCGTCTCCTCCACTCTCAAAACCAGTAGCAGAGTCTTCGTAACGGTAGCCTCGTCCTCTAAAGCTTTTCACTTATCAATATCAACTGAGATATCAAAGCCACGAGCATGCACTTCCTCAAGAGTCTCTCTATGGGATTGTCGCCTGGCGTGATCGACACGCATGACTATTTAACTTCAGCAACAGTAGAGATCTCCTGTGCCCAAATATTGGCAGCCTTGGCGTCAGCTCGATAAGAGGCCACAAATTCCTCTGCCTTCAATTTAGCCTTTGCAAGTTCGGCATCCGACTTAGCTTTGACCTCCTTTATTTTCCCGTTCCAGGCCAAGTTTTCCACCTTCACATTGTGAAGTTTACATTTGACTGAAGTTAGATGGGCCCGAAGCATGTACTTCTACGAAGGGAGACGATCCACATGTTGCTTCCACCCCAGGGTCTCGGCCTCTTTCACCTTGAGCTTTTCTCGGAGCTGCTCCACCAGCTTGCCCTTCTGCTGGGCCTGCAAAGTTGAAATGTTAGTCGCTAAGGCAAATAAGAACATAACAAACTCCTATAAAGTTACATTACCTGCTCAATAAGCTCGGTCTGTTCTTGATGAGCCTTCGTCAAGTCGGCTCAAAATCCCCTAATCTCCTTATCTTTTTTAACATAGAAGAGTTTGAGGATGTCCCTCTCTTCCACAAGCTTCTTGATTTCAGATTCACATTGGGCGAGCTCGGCTCGAGACTTGGAGAATGCTTGTCGATGGAGTGTTATAGCCTTCACACAAAGAAAAGAAGTCAGACTCGGCAAAATGAGAATAAATCACAAGTATAATTATGGAAGCAGAAACTTACTTGCTTAAGAAGACGCTGAGCCTCATAAAAAATAAATGAAGCATCCAGGTCAGAACCATCTTCGACCTCTGCAAAGCATTCCTGGAAAATATCATTCCCTTTGTAGGTCACCCCCATATCGGGAGTCTTCATGGCCTGGACATCTCGGAACTGCCCTTCAGAGAACACGGGTCCAGGTGGAGATTCATCTATTTTAATTATCCCAAATGATTCACTTGGGATATTATCTTCTCTTTGGAGGGCCTCGGAATTGGTCTCCTTGGGCTCACCCGCCGAATGTCCTCCAGGATGAGGTGCACTTTTACCACCCAATAGCTTTAGGACTCTGCTCGAGCTCCCCTGCGAGATTTATTTGGTTCGAGATTGAACCACATAGTCCATAGCCTGTTCGGCGGACTTCAAAGCCTCGGTGCTTCCCCTTTTCCGAGCTACCAACAAGCAGTCAATATCCTCTCCTTCTTCCTCTTCATCTCAAAGTTGTTGGACCGCGTCTGTAGATAGGGCTGCAGGATTAGCCCTAGGCTTTCGAGCCTTATTTTTCTTGGGCTTCAGGGAACTTGCTGGAAAAGCCCTTTTCCTTTTCTTCTTTTTGATTGGCTTTGGAGTTTCCTCTACACCGGGCGGGGGCAGCCTCATAGCAACGGTGTCTTTGAGGCCTACGTAAGAGAAAAGTAAGTATTTTACAAAGAAACACCAATATATAAACAAGGGAATACACCATGGTTTTTAGCTTCCCACCGACCCTTGGCAAAATCACACCAACAACGTTCTGCATATGAAGAGGTGGAGGCCAGTTGTCGAACCCAACATGCAAGGTCCGAAATCGCATCAGGAAACCAAAGGGAAGCTGCACCATTGTAAATGAGTTAGATCAAAGGAGAAATAGAGAAAGTAGAGTAGTAAACATCATCAATGGCATTATACTTACGTTTCATGTTCAACTCCTCAAGGAATGGAATATTTTTGACAGGAATTAAGTTGGAGGTCTTGACTCGGACAAACTGGTTCATCCATCCTTGGTACTTCTCATCGTCGATTCTAGAGAATAGCGCCTTCGAGGATCGACGTTGGAGCTTTATCAAACCACCTCGATAACGGTGAGAGCTATATAGACTGATTAGGCGGTCAAGGGTAAATGGCATCCCTTCGACCTTGCTCGAGAAATACCTGAGAAGATTGACGATGCGCTACAAAAAAGTGTAGATCTGTCCAAGTGTCACCTGATATTGGTGATAGAAATTGAGAATGACCGGATCTATGGGACGTAGTGTGAAAGGATAGGTAGACACTCTTAAGTACCCTTCTACATGAGTGGTGATTTCCTCTTCGGGGGAAGGAATCACGACCTCCTTATCCTCCCAATTACAATCCTTTTTCACCTGCTCAAGACCGTCTTCACTTATCAAGAAGATGACATGGAATCACATCGTCCTAAAATTGATGTAGGCTTATCGATTTGGAAAACGGAAGATAGCTCACATGGCCCGAGAATGCACTCCTCGATACGAGGTGGCACCGTCGTTCTACCACCGGCCGACCGTGATTATGAGGAGGTTTTTTCTTTTTGAGGAACGTATTTTAGATGTTTTGACATAGCTGTTGGGAAACTTAGAAGAAGAGAAGAACTTGATGTTGTTTAAGAAAAAATGGACTCAGAGAAGATGAAGAAGCTAGTAAGGTTTTGGGAAATGTTTGAGAAATAGAGATTGAATAAGTGGTGAAATTTACCTATTTATATTGGCCGCTTCAATGGTTTAGGGAAGTCAATGGCCGAGTATCAGCCACCTTCAATTAATGGCCTTGGGAACTATGCAGACGCACCTTTCAATCACTTCTGTCGCTGATGTCATGAGAATGACATCATGATCGAGACATTATAGGATCGAGGATCAAATCATTTCTTATCATCTTACTCTAAGAAATGCGGGGACTATTTGTATATAGTCAAGACCAGGTATGCCCAATTTTGTGGGCTCGAGGGTCACTTCGAGAGAAAGATAGAAATAGACCAGGCGCAAGCCCAATGGCAAAGTACAAGCTTCGAAGATCGAAGTGCTCGTACCTCGAGATAATACCGTTATGGATCCATAACAGAAAGGGCAAGATTCCTGCAGTGGCCCTAAGATCACGGCATAAATCTCGGAATGAATTTGTACTAGGCGGTTTGACAGCTATATAATAAGATTCGTACTACAATTAGAATTGTACCTTATTTAGGATTCCCCTACTATATAAAGGGGACCCTAATTATTTGTAATGAGGAATCATTGAGAAAAGAATATGCATTTTCACTTTCTTGCCTACTGTTCATCTAAATCATCTTATTATTATTTTATTGGTTTGTTGTTCTTGTTCATTTACATCGAGGTCGCCCTTGCTCGAGGTTGATTCCTGCTTGCACGACTGGTTTGACTTGCCTTACTCTTAAATTTACACATTAGATTCCTATTTTATCAATTAGTATTGGATTAAATCACATATCTTTAAAACCACAAAACAATTTAATTGTTCCTTGGATTTTAGGGTAAAAAGAAATACTTATCAATTATTTTAAAAAAAGACATTTGTGTTATAAATATAATTTTATTTATGGTGAATGTCTATATATAGAGAGATTCTAGGGATTATTACTTGGTGGCTAAGTCACTCTTTTCCTATTAATAGCGGGTTCTATTTCATTGTGATTCATCTCAAAGCAATAAGAATTCTATCTCTCTCTTTCTTTGAAATATTCTTCTTTTATTATTTTGTAATACGTTATCAATACGAGACTCTAATTAATTCAGTAGAAGCTTTGGGATTGAGCATAATGAATGTCAATTATTCCATGAACTTCCTTCATGATTAAATTTTGAATTTAAGGTATGTATTTTACCGGATTTTTCAATTTTATTCTATAATTTGATTTTAAATGCAAGCAAAGAAGATAAACTTTAGTTATAACTCTAATAGAGTTTGTCAAAAAGTATAATCACCCGAAGTGGTAAAAATCCTATGCCTTGCCATGATCAAATTCATGTATGATTGTGGGTAAAGAATTCAAAAACCCATCCAATTGAATTTGCTTCATTCTCACTCCCTCAAGAGAATGTGATAGCATCATATGATACGTCTGAAAGAAGACAAAATTATTATTATGAATGTATCAATGGATATGGACATGGCAATAAACGAAATTATAATCGTCATCATTGTGGTAATGAGAACAATAATGATTCTCAAAATAATCCTTTACTTTATGAAAGTAATATTTGTCATTAATTTGACATGAGATTTTGTAAAGCATATATAGATGATAATGGTACATTCATGATGTGAATGTGACAACATGTGATTTATGAATACATATTCATTCTTGGAAGAATATGATCGTGCTACTGGTGTATACCACACTTACCTCTAGAAGGAGGTTTGAGATAATATAAGAAAATAATATCATTATTATGGCATGAATGGTCATTGGTCACGTACCTATTGCATGTCAAAATATTTTGATAATGTGATTATTTAATTTACATTAATGCAAGAAACATATCTTGCATATAATTTTGACTATAACCATAATGGTATAACTTTCCATTCGAAAGAGATATTCACCATATTGATGTTGATGAAATTGTGGTAGTACAAAATTAATTGTGAGCTCTGGAAGAGCCAATTATTACTATTTTGGAGGATTATAATGTCAATTTATTGTGTTGTAGTAAGTCTCAAAGAAACTTATTGAGTGTCTAAAGTATTCACGAAAACGATTGGTTATATATTGAGACTATAAATAAAGGAAAATTTTTAATTTCTTCTATTACTACAACTTGTAGCAGGGTAATATGTATGTGAAAAGTTACCCGCTTTATTCTTCAGTTTGTACTACACAAAATAAAAGAATACCACAATAAAGTGGATATTTCTTGATATAAAAACCCATATCATAATAAACTTGGAGTTTATTGATAATTGCATACGTTATGGTGTAAAATAATTATTGAGTGCCTCCACTTAATAGCTAAACTATTGCTTATGAGAACAAAGTTATCTATATTAGTTTGATATAGGTTATATTCGAAAGTATATTACATTCTCCCCTCACGAGTGGTTCAGGGTGAGGAACCAAATAATTTCATCTTATTATTATTAATTTGTGGTATATATTTTGACTAACACCATAACACATAAATGTGAGTTTTAAAAATTGAGGAAGAAAGTTAGTTTTTCTAACAATGAGGGGGGAGACATGAAAAACAGTTGAGAAAAAGTTACGTGGAATGAATTATCATATGTACATCTAGATCCTCGAATAAGAAAATATGAACTTGAGGTTTATAAAAAAGATAATTCATTTGCAATATATTGCAAAGCATGCCAGACGCAATTGCTGATCCAAAGAAAGTAACTATATTCTCATTGCAAATGCTCCTATTATGTCCTAGAAGGATAAAGTCTACGGTACGCTTAAAGCATATAGACAAATCGGTTTCAAATAAACTTCTTAATAAAGAAGATGAGCAAATTATCAAAATAATCATAATGAAGGAGGCAAGTGATCTAGAAGATCATATGACATAACTACATAAAATCTCAGGAGAGGTTTAGGTACTTGAAAATTTGAATAAAGATATCTCTATGTTATGTCTTTTTGAAAAATAAGGAGGTTGGAACTAATATAAAATGTTTGTCAACGACATCTATAATAGGGTTAAATATATATGAGTATCTTAAGTCTGGAGAAATAGTTTCAAGTAGAATTGGTTTCATATGAAAGACATGTAGTTTAAATACTTGAAAGTATAAAGTCAATGGTATGTGCTATCAGTTTTCGATATCTTATATGTCTAGCATGACATGAAAACATGATACGCATCTAAAGTCTATTATATGGCTTATATGACTTAACTTTTATGACAATCCATTAAGGATTTAAGTTGCTTGAAGTATATACAAATCTTGATCTTGAAGTACCACTTCCTCAATGCAATTTGTGCACAAATGTACCTTGATATAACTATAGGCATGATAATATGATAGCAAGAGTTTTCTCCTCTATGAGAAGATATTGAATTGACAATTCCAAAGATCATATGAAGACAATATATCTATTAGGGATGATGATTCAAGGTGAAACAAATTTGTTCAAGTTAATATGACTGATTTGTTTATCAAATCTCTACCAAAGATCTTTTGAAGATGGTGCACAAGATTGGAATGCAAATGCTTAAAGATGTGAATTAATGCTCTCATCAGGGGGAGTTAATACGCATTGTACTCTTTTTTCCTTACAAGGTTTTGTCCCACTGGGTTTTTCTTGCAAAGTTTTTAACGAGGCAACAAAAGGCGTATTGTTAGATATGTGTACTCTTTTTCCTTCTCTAGAATTTCTTTTCCACTGGGTTTTATTTTAGTTAAGTTTTTAATGAGGCACATTATCTGTTGAATAGACATTCAAGGGGGAGTGTTATAAATATAATTTTATTCATGGTAAATATCTATATTTAGAGAGATTCTAGGGATTATTATTTGCTCGCTAAGTCACTCTTTCCCTATAAATAGAGGGTTCTATTCTATTGTAATTCATCTCAAAGCAATAAGAATTCTTTCTCTCTTTCTTTGCAATATTTTTCTTTTATTGTTTTATAACAATTTGAGATTTTTCTTATTTTTTTATGGACAATCAATTATGACTGTTTTAAGTTCATGCAAATTACTATAAAATAATAGCAAGTATTATGATATTTCACATTCTTTTTATTGATACTTAGCATTCACCAACTTTAAAATAAAAAATATATATCTGACCATGGCTCTCTAATGAATGAATTTGGTTTCTCGGAGTTGATCGAGGTGTCTGCTGAAGGCCAAGCTGGTGGAATGGTTGTTTTTTCGTACCATTGTCGACGCCCCCTTTTTCCTCTCTAAAAGCGAGAAATCGGGTTTAGGACATTTTGGAAAAGACAACTCTATTCCCGTTTAGGAATTGGGTTTTGGAATTGAAGAGTCGGCACCTAATGATTATAGTGCATTAGGACACTTTAAGGAAGAATTTGAGATGAAGAACTAGAGTTCGGGTAAGGGCTAGAAATTATCTCGAGGGAAAGGTGTTAGGCACCCCTCAAGATCCACTAGTGTGATTCCCGACCATGTTACAATTGTCACTTTAAGGCAAGCATACAAGACAATTTCACATAAAGACTGCAAGTATGTATACATAAAGGTTACTGAACATGCTGAGATTCGAGTAGGTGTGTCACGACCCCAATCCCGGTCGTGATATCGCCCAACACAACTGCTAGGCAAGCCCAACCATTTACACTCTCAACCCGAGCATGAAGCTCAAAACCAGTCATTTGAATATCCTTATCAATAATAAAGCTAATA
>MU725133.1:30954-41625 GCA_026770625.1 Nicotiana glauca
TAAACTCAAATCATCTACTAGTTTATGAAAACACAGATCCTCGGATACTGAAATCCTCTACAAACCTTGCATTCATCCCCACATCAGCGGAGTCCACTCTATGAAGCGACCCAAATTTTCAAATTACAACACGTACCTTTCAATTACACATGAGATCTTCTAACAATATACATAAGAATCATACCCCTTAAGAACACTTCCCAGGAGATAACCCACCTGTTTCACCTCAATTAAGTATTTCAGCACATCTTCCACCATTTTACACATAACACATCAATTAATTCTTCTTGATTCTGAACTCATATTGCCACACGTAGTGTACTTCACTTCCCAACTAGGAGACACAAAAATATTCTTCACGTGCCCATAACTCGGGGCTACACAACAGATTAAAATAGGAATCGAACCACTTAACAGTTCATCTATTATCCCGCAGACTCCTTCGTCACTACTAAGACATATAATAACATCTCATTACATGAATACCAAACCGCCATTCCGGCTAATAAGGACAATATCGAACATATAAGTTTAGAACACTTACTCACACAATCAACACCTCAGTGCTCAGGACATAGGCAAGATCCAGTCTCAAGTCCTACAGACTGGCCCAACATCGAACTCACGGGATCACATCTCGCCCCTCGATCGGGGAATCACAAGCCATTAGAGCACTTATAATACCGAGCGCTCATGTGCACATACAAACATGTGGAAGGAATTTCAAGAGTTACATCTCAACCTGAATCAAGTACGCACGATAAGAATTCAAAGAAAGGGAAGTTTTTCCTAAAGGTTCTGCAGCCTCTCGAGGGTAAATACAGACGTCTCCGTACCGATCCGCAAGACTCTATAACTGGCTCATGACTCATGAGGCCTAGTAACCTAGGCTCTGGTACCAACTTGTTACGACCCCAATCCCGGTCATGATGGCGCCCAACACAACTGCTAGGCAAGCCCAACCATTTACACTCCCAACCCGAGCATGAAGCTCAAAACCAGTCATTTGAATATCCTTATCAATAATAAAGCTAATAATTTTAATTTATAGATAGATATAAGCCGAAGATCATGATAATGCTGAATACACTCCCAAAGACCTGGGGGCCATGAGTTTAGAGCCTCTAACAATACAGTGTAATAAGACTCCAATAATACATAGTTTCAAAAGTTGCAGAAAGATAATAAAAAGGGATAAGGGAGGAGTCGGGTCCTGCGGACGTCAGGAAGCTACCTCTATAACTCCAAATAAACTTTGAAATAGCAAATAGCTCAAACTATGCTCCCGGGACACCTGAATCTGCACACGTGGTGCAGGGAGTAAAGTGAGTACTTCCAACTCAGTGGTAATAAGTGTAAATAATAACTGAGCGATAAGAAATCACGTAAGAACACTCCATCATGCTATATAGTACAGTACAACCTTTTGAACAGAATAGTAAAATCGTGAAAATCCTTTAGAAACATCTAGCTCAGTTTAAAAATCTCTTTTGAAAATATTCTTTTTCCAACATTAAGCATATGAATGCGATATCAGGTAGTGCAAGTCCGCACACAAGTCAGCCCCTCGGGCACACCACACTATTTACAAATAACACCAGGGTATCTGGTACACAGTGCAAGAAATATCATGGATGTAAATGATATGAGAGTGCTAAATGTCATGCCACGTAGTACAAGCAGGAACCAATATGTGAATGCAATGCAATGCACATGACTGCTGCGGCGTACAGCCCGATCCATTTGGGTACCCGCACTCACTGTGGGGGTTCAGACTCCGGAGGGGATCCTATAGCCCAAGCGCAATATCAATATCACACCGCTGCGGCGTGCAACCCGATCCATTATCAGTGCATGCAATACTATTGAGGTGCGCTTCCCGATCCACACTCAGCCCAGATATATGCACGTAAGCCACACGGGCACAATCAAGTTTATCATTTTCAGTTCCAATTATTAGGAATTATAGATTAAGTGTTGAAAACTTTAGAAAGTTACTAATCATTTCGAGACAGTGTTTAACTCTGGACTGATATCATGAAAACATGCTAAGCATCATGGAAACAATGATAATAATCCCTAAGGGATCCAAATAATCGGCACGAAGCCCAAAACATGGCAATCAGCCCAAATCATGATAGCATCAAGTAGGTTTCAGTCAATCACGCAGTAAAATCAACAACCGGTAAGGACCAAGTCACAATCCCCAATGGTGCTCTACCCCACGCTTATACCTGGCATGCAAGTCACCACAATACAGCACTATGATGTGCAAATCCGGGGTTTCAAACCCTCAGGATATCATTTACAAGTATTACTCACCTCGAACCGGTGAAATCTCTAGCTCGCGACGCCTTTGCCACTCAATTCGGCCTCCATGCGCGTCGAATCTAACCAAAATCATAGCGAATGCATTACAATATGCTAAGGGAACAATACCCAATTGAAAACAATCGAAAAATATAAAAAATCTCGAAACTAGCAAAACCCGAGCCCCGGGCCCACTTCTCGAAAAATTACAAAATTCACATTACCGGACTCCTCGTCTCGCCACGAGTCTACCCATATCAAATTCATCAAAATCGGAGTCCATTTGTCCCTTCAAATTCCAAGTTTACACTTTCTTAGGTTTCAAGCCCTAACCTCCATTTTCACCCCTTAAATCCTTGGATTTTCAGTGATTAATTCATGTTTTTACACCATAATAACATTATTCGACTCTATAAATTCATACCTGATGGAATCCCCTTCGAATCCTCTCCAAATCGCCCAAAATCGCCTCTTCCCAAAGTCTCAAATGTTTTCTTAACTTCTGAAATTCGCGAACACTGTTTCATTAAAACCCTTCAGCAATTTTCGCTTCTGCGGTCCCCTGACCGCACTTGCGGTCCCGCTTATGCGGTTAATTGACCGCTTATGCTGTCTGACTTAAAACCATCTGGACCGCTTCTGATTCCAAGCACCGCTTATGCGGTTTCCCCTCGGCCAGTTCTGTGGTCTAAAATCCGCTTACGCGGCCCCGCTTACGCGCTCCGCCTTCCGCTTATGCGAAAATCCCTTGGGCCACTCAAGATCGCTTCTGCGACTTTCCCCACAGCATCTGCAGAACCGCTTAAGCGGCTCCTTTTCCGCATATGCAAAAACACCAGAAGGCTGAGACATCAGACCTGCAACAATGCCTAAAACCTCCATTTAACCATCCGAAATCACCCCGAGGCCCACGGGACCTCAACCAAAAATACAAACACATCAAACAACCTTATTCAAACTTGTTCCAATCCTCAAAACATGTCAAACAACGCTAAAACCATTAAAACACATCGGATTCAAGCCTAGTTTTCATCAAGAAGAAAAGGTCGCCGATTGCTACTAAGAACCTAACAGAACTTTTCAAAATGTGGGTTAAAAAACCATTTGTGTTGGTCGGGGTTGAGAATTGGGGGGCCGTTGTCTTAGGTATATAATTTGAAATTCAAATATAGATAATAGAGTTTTGTATCTTTCTCCCTTTTTTTGATGATCTTGTCACTTCTCTTAAACTATAGCTTCAAGCTACTATTGATGCAGGAACAAAATCGATGAAACGGAAGAAATCCGAGTGAATGGAAAGGACAAAATAAAGGATAAATTCTACCTCGCTCTATTTCATTGGTAGGAACGAGGCCAGGTACCTCCCGCCCTTTTTGGGTATTTTGGAGAAACAAATGCTGCTGGAAAAAAAGATAGAAGCAGCATTGGTGCGGGATGGGTTTACCCCCCATATGGTTCTGGCTTGGAGGTCAGAAATCCGCGGCCTCATTTTTAACTGGCCTACCTATCCTGATAGGACCCCATAAAAGAACGGGATCTGTTGAGAGGTTCCATATTGCCGAGACGAAGGACAACACTTCCGTACGTGATCGTAGTATGTCACGTCGTCTCGTCCCCACTGCATTGAAGAGTGCCTATGCACTATGTTCCGGTTCACTGATAAGGAAGATAGCGTTGGGGGGAATGAATGGGAAGATCAAAAAGTTAGAAGAAGAAAGGACTTTTTGGTTAGACGCGTGGAATTGGCTAAGCATTTTATTCGAACAAATATAGAGCCTTAGCCAAAAGCAAGGGATTCCCGGGGCCTGAACGAGAGCAGAGGCAGCATGGCAGGTATTCTAAAAAAAGAAAGAAACAAAAACAGGCGGTGGTGCTTGGTCGAAGCTCCAGTAGGTAGCCACTCCCTTCTCAGAGAACCGTACGTGAGACTTCTGCCTCATACGGCTCCGTCCCGAGCTTCCGTCGTCGGCCTTGGCATTAAACCACTATCTATGTTTATTTTTCAAATGATTCATATCGTCAAGTGCACCCATTCCAAATTTCAGCCCAATCAAATGATCGGCGGCTGCCAATATATCTCGTGGTAACAAAAATGTATTGTTCTGGGGTATATCAAGGTGGCTAAAGGTCAACCAAAAAATAGAGCTCAAACTTTTTTTTTAGTTCCACTGAGAAAGTCTTTTCTTATAAAAGACGCCACTCTACGAGGGAAGATGCAGATAAAAGGACAATAGCCCGATGTCAGCTTCTACAAAATTTCTCTTCTTGATCACCGGATATTAATAGAAAAATAGTCACACCAAAAGAAAGACTCAGGGGGAGCCTGCGGCAAGGGTCAGATTGACCCTAGGCTTAATGCCCCAACGAGCACAGTGACCTTCTTTTTTTATTTCCAGTATTATGCAATTTTCACACATCTTTTGCCTATATCGATAATGTTTTATTTTAGGACGACACTATTAGCTCGAAAATAAATAGTAGTAAAAAGAAGAGATCGAAGCGAAGTCATCAATTCAACCATTTGAATGGTTTCCCCTAAGATTGAAGCGCCTAAATTGTAATACGTAAGAGGAAGGACGACTAAGCAACTATGCTACTATTGGCACCCAGTAAAATCGATTTTTGACGGAATGAAAAAGACATATATGGTAGAAAAATGAGCCGTAAGAAAGATGAGCAGAGTAGTCCTTCCGCCGGCCTTTATAGGAGTAGGGGAGCGTGGTGAGATATTGAGCATGTTTCCAAAGCAAAAACAACGGCTCCTACATAAATACAATAGAATTGAAATGCTGTCACTAGAACGGGGCACTGAAATTGGATAGGTTCACGCTTAGGCCTTGTTATGGAAACTCTTTAAGCATAGGCAATTTTTCCTTTTCCATAGGAATTTTCTACTTGACTAAGTAGTATTCCACTCGTGCAGTGGGTGTATGGGCTAGCCCATGGTACGGTCTTATCCTGTTGAAGGCTTATGAATCATTTTCCCCAAAAGATCGAGCAGGTTAGGAAGCTCTAAGGTTTTTTATATTTGGTGGAAGGCAGGCTAAAACTCTGCCCCAACCAAGTGAAACTAAGGGTCTGAAAGAGTTCACGGGCTTGATTGAACGAACATTGTAAGAACCTTTCTAACTGACACCCCAGTCATAATGCCACCCACGTCTATTTTTCTTTTGAACAAGCCTTATAAATCCAATTTTTTTTTATTTGAGTTCATAATAACTGGCGGAAACTGGTGAAAGTCCTTTCCCTTTGCTGCAGCTTTCACAGTCCCACTCCTCCTCAGACCAGACTGGGCTGCATTGCCGTATCTTCAAAGGTATTAGCCACCGGTGACCATACTTTCGTAAAAGCACCATTGGGCGGTGGTTACTCTCCTTCCTCTTGAACCTCGAACAAAAAATCGATCTTACTCGAAAACCTGATGTGAGGGGGCCCACTGGGATGTCCATAATTGAAGCATTTTTCTTCATCAACTGTCGGTTTTTTACTAGGTGGCCGATTCCTTCGCATGCTTCTAAGGCTCGAACTCGTCACTAAGTACGAGAGCTGTAATGTCATGTCAAACCTGAAAGCGGATGCGAAAAAGGCTTGGGTTCGCCCAATACAAGAATTACAGCCTAACCTAGCTTAAGTCTAAAGCCGTGGACTACACCCCCGTGAGAGCCCTCTATTTGACTAACATACTCCCTTTTTATCTCTGATCACATTCTCCATAGGGCCCTCTTATCTCTTCCTTCTCCGAGCTCTGGTTATGGAAGAAGGAGCGCCGAGGGGCTAACCGTCATATTCTCAATCGGCTTTGCCTCGCTGCATACTTTCGTTTAGTATTCCTTACAGCTATTCTCCAATCACCCAAAAGCAGCGGCGAGGCGTGTTGAGTAGGGATATGAATAGAAACTCTATTTTGGGGCTCAATGTTGCTGGACTCTACTCCTCTCCCCGGGCTTATTTCCAAAATACGCATTCAATCGCAAACCCGACCAAACAATGTCCGAATGACCTAAAAATTTATAGACATATCCAAATTATCTAACGAAGCTACTGCAACTCTTGGAATTCCATTCCGACCCTCAGATTAGAATCTCACCTATCAACCGGAATTTGCCAAAATTCAAACTTCACCAATTCAAGCCTAATTCTACACCGAGCCTCCAAAATCAATTCCGAACGCACTCCTACATCACAAATCATCCCCCGAAGCTAACCAAATTACCAAAATTCACATCCGAGCCTTCTAACTATATAGTCAACTTTCGGTTGACTTTTCCTAAACAAACTTTCTTCTAAGAGGCTAAGTGCCTCATTTCTAGTTAAAACCAATTCAATTCTATCCGATCAACTTAAATACTGACATTGAAGCATAGAGCAACATAATATGGGGAAATGGGGCGGTAACTCACGTGACAACGGGCCAGGTCGTCACAGGGTGACTTCTTAATTATTGGCAAGAATATCTAAATGCAGAAAATGGGATCAAGTAATGAATACCAATTATCAAACAAGGAAGTGAATGAGCAGAAAATTTTAGAGGAAAGGGCAGTGCGAAAATCGGAAGGGGAAAATTTTAATGATTAAAACAAGAATGCAGAATTTTAAAGAACTGAGAATTGACAATCTGAAAATAATTACGTAAAGGAAAGGGGGTCCTAGGTTCTTAAAATACATGGATCATCCACACAACGCCGACGACCAATCGTACGCATAATGTTATCGTGTGATCATCATCTCCATGTCTACCTTTTTCCACCCCGTTAAGGTATTTAAAGCACGGAATAGTATCGTTACTTATTGCATGCTATTACCCATCCCAATCCTATCAGTCCTGGAGGCAATTAGACAACTAGTCCTAAAGGGAGAGGGGTTTGAGGCCTTTTAGGAGTTTTCAAAGGACAAAATACTAAGGTGTCAATCAAAACACATAATGCAAATAAAAGGGTAAGCAATAAGCAAGTAGGGCTCAAATAAACCTCCTTAAATCAGATAAAAGCCACAGAGTTTAGCATGTCTTACACGTATTGGTTTGGTCTTAATTAAATAAAGCGACGAGCAGACTGGTTCAACACATATTTTAGACGGAAAGTCTACATTAGGCTCACTCGAATGCAGTTGTCTAAAACCGACCTGGTTGATTAATTAAACCTTTTGTCTAAGTGTTGGATAGAATTACTGATTTAAAACATAAAACTGATTATAAAGCAAAGCTACAGAGTAAAAGGAGTGAAAGGAGTTTCAGAAAAGAATTGCACTATTTTGAAAAGGTTTAACAAAAAAGAAATGAACTTCAAAAGACATGCAAGTTAATTGGGGAAAGGAATTACATGAGTTTCAAGAAATGCAGATTTGTCTAGAAAAAATCCGTTACTTCAGTAAATGCTAATTTTCGAAAAGTGAATGATATTTTGAATGAGTGAAAACGGCTTAGGTTCGAAGTTCCTATAGGCATGCTCTCTATGCGTTAACTGATTTAGACCTTTTAAACAGGAGTACTGTAGACATGGTATTCATATGCAACCCTGTTGTTAGGCCTAGTTGTTTGCCTAATGACATTATTGTATGCAAATGTGCAAATCCCTATAGGAATGATATCTAAATGCTTAGTTGTTAAGCCTAATTGTTTGCCTAGTGGCGTTATTATATACATAAATGCAAATTCCTATAGGCATGGTATCTAAATGCTTCATTGCAGAAATCAAGTATCAAATCCTATAGACATGTTTTCTACGTGTGAAGTTGCACAAATCATAAATAAATCCCTATTGGCATGTTTTCTACATTTAGTGCATAAAAATAAACCCCCTCCTTTTTTTTACTAAATTCCCTGAGTTTATACAAATTATTACAGCCCAAAATAAATAAAAACTGAAATTAAAAATACATCAAGAATCATCAGCCACATCCGAACAGCCTAATTCAGGCTTAGTGTCTAATAATATGAGATTGAGCCACTTCGGAGATCCAGATTTCCAAGCCTTCTCTTATCTAGGGTGTTTTATAGATCCAAGGGATTTCAGGAACCCTAGGCAATGCTTACACCCAAGATGCTATTCAGAAAAAATTGTAGTGCAGTATGGAAGGGCCACCTCTCAGGTGTCCAAGTTCAGAGGGAGTTCAGGGGGTCCCAAGGCAAGGCTCACAAGAGAGGGGCATAAATTAAGTTCTAAGAATGAGTGCAAGTGCAATAAAGGGGGTAGGGAATACCCAGGCAGGATGGTGGTCATGCCCAGCCATAAAGTAGACTGGCACACCCCTGACCAAACCTGTTGGCCAAACATTAGAGAGTAAAGACCTATTGAAGGTCAAGCTATGGCTTAGGATGTAATTGGAGCACTGTCAGGCTAAAGCTTTAACTCAACACACATAGTAAGGGAATAGGGATGAGAAACTAAAAAAGCTTAGGGCCCAAAAGGGTCTAGTTCATATCCATGGACAATAACTTCAAATATATTGCCATGTTTTTGAACCATAACATAAAGAACATAAGGGGGTATAGGGACGGGATTCATTACAAGAAGTGAGCAAGACATAAGCACATTGTACAAAGATTAGATGCTTCAGACATGAAAGTAAACATAGACATAAGAATTGGTAAATAAACACACATTGGAGTTGAGACTAGAAATAAACTAGGACATACCAGTTTCAGAAAGCAAAGAGAGAGCAGGGATCTTGTAATAGGCCACAGTACAAATAGAAAAAGTAACTTATGCGTGTGAGTGTGATTTCAAGAAAAAGACTAGAGCATATGTCGTGTGTAAAGTGCAGAAGGGCAGCCCCTTTATAGTGTAAAAAAACAAGCAAGAAAGGTAAGAAGACCTTTTAAAAATCAGTCTCAAATATTCTCCCTTAAGTCAGGGGATTCAATTTCAAACGGGAGGATGTAAATAAGGAAAGGAAATTTGAGTAAAATCTGTCATAGTAGCATAAGAAAGGGAAAATACATGAAGTTTATTTAAGGAAAGAACTCAACGACACTTGGTTTGTAAAAGAAAGGAAAGGGAATCAATCAGCCAACTAATAAAATCAAGGTAAAGAGGTTTGATTCGAATGAACCAAGTCAGGAATAGGTAGATGAGGGCTCAAACAGAGAAAAATCAGTATCAATCAGTCGAGACCCTATCAAAGGAGTCTAAAATCAATCAAGTAATTGTCAAAACCTTTTTGAAAGAGGAGTTTTTCATATATAAAGAAAACAAATCAAACAGAAAGTCTAACATTACAAGGTATAGGCTCATAAAACAAAATAATACGAGTTCAGACATAGATTCGTAATGCGGCTGAAGGTCCGAGGTCCCAAAGTGAAACCCTAATCCAGTTTATCAAAGAAAATCCCCAAATTTTAGGGTTTCAAATTGAATCAAACACAGAAACGAGAAGGGAAGTGAATAGACTCAAGGAGTCTCATGAGAATCAAACAGACCATGATAGCAGGTTTGAAACAATCAGAGAAGGGAAATTGATTTGAGAGCATAAATGGACTCGTTTTGGAAACTTGGAACTTAGACAAGTCTAGAATAGACGAAACATGCTTAACACAAACAGAGTTCAGAAAAGCAAAAGTCAAGAAATTCAATAGTAACACACATGGTAGAAGAGTGAGGAAAATTTAACACAGATTAATTATGTGAGCACACATATAAAAGAAAAGAAGGATAATACATGCATAATAGAGAAGGAAAACATGCGAGCATAATACAGACAAACATCTAAAAGAAAAGAACAACAAGAATCAAAAGATTTTCAGAAACCCTAATGTAAAATCAAATGATTTTTGAACGAAAAATTTGGGAAAAACACTTAAAAAGGTCCATAGAACACCGATATGGCATAGATCTAAAAAAACAAATAGAGAAGAACTTCGAATGACTTAGGGTTTCTGAGAAACCCTAGAAACAAGAAGGCCTTGGAAGAACAAGTCAGATCCTGAGCCGAAGAGGTCAGGAATCAAGCCTCTAGAGCTTGAATACGCCGGAGCATGGCCGGAGAGGCCATGGAACTACAGAGCTGAGAAGATCTGAAGAGAGAACCATCAAAGTTAGCCTTCAAAACCTCGAACACCCGAGGTCTAATGGTGGAGGGGTGTATGTACAGGCCGTCCATGGCCTGAGAAGCCATGAATTCCAGTGAGAATCGAAGGGATTAGGGTTAGTTTGGGTGACGGCGGCTAGGGTTTACAGAGAGAATAGGAGAGGAAGGGGATTCAAGGGCGGCTATCAGATGAGAATGAAGGGATTTAGGGTGTAGTTGGTAGGTTAAAAAAGGTAAGGAATTGTCACGACCCCAAACCCGGTCGTGATGGCGCCCAACCCAACGGCTAGGCAAGCCCGACCAAATCTGCTCTCAACCCGAGCTTAGAGCTCAAAA
>MU725133.1:43180-65116 GCA_026770625.1 Nicotiana glauca
AATATCTTTATTAGGGTGTCAATTCAATTTCAAGCAATTAGGTAGTGTTTTTATTAAGCGGGACGGACCAAGTCACAATCCCCAATGGTGCTCTACCCCACGCCCGTTATCCGGCGTGCAAGTCACCTCAATACAGCACTATGATGTGCAAGTTCGGGGTTTACAAACCCTCAGGACATCATTTACAAGTATTACCCACCTCGAACCGGCGAAAACTCTAGCCCGCAATGCCTTTGCTCCTCAAACCTTCCTCCACGCACATCTAATCTATCCAAAATAATAAGAAATACATCATAATATGCTAATGGGACATAACCCAATCGAAAGAACTCAAAAAAATACTCAAAAACACGAATTTGGCAAAACCCGAGCCCCGGGCCCACATCTCGAAAAATTACGAAATTTACATTTTCGGAATTCTCGTCTCTCCAACGAGTCCGTACATACCAAGAACTCCCAATTCGGACAATAAATGGTCCCTCAAATCCCAATTTTAGAGTTTTTGCTCCAAGCCCTAATTTCTTCGAATTTTGCTATGTTTTCATGAATTTAAAGCATGATTCTTCAATAAAAGTATGTATTTAACTCATAAAACTTACCTTCAACGATTCCCAGTCGAAACCCCTTCAATTCCAGTCCAAAAGCTCTCAAGAATGACCAAAAATGTTGGAAAAATAGGTTGTTTTCGCGAGTGGTGTGTTTTAAGACATTCTGCCTAGGTATTTTACTCATCGCGATCGCAGAAAATGCTTCGCGATCGTGGAGAACAATTTTTCAGCCCAAAATTTACCCTTCGCGATCGCGGTCAACCCTTCGCGATCGCGATGCACAATTCCGGCTCCTCCGGACAGGCTTCAGTATAATGGTTATAACTTTTTGCACACAACTCCAAATGATAAATGGTTTGATGTTCTGGAAACTAGACACATAGGACTATAACTCTCATTTGTTTCTTAGTTCCTGAATCCTTATATATTTTGAGATATAAGCTTCCAAATTCATTCATGTATATTAGAGATCCTTCTCGGACAGCCTATAGCGTAACGTCCATAACTTTTGCCACAGATGTCCAAATCACAATTTCTTTAGCTTTCTAAAAACTAGACACGATGAACTACAACTATAGTTCTTGAATCACCTCACAATGCTTTGTAAATAAAAAGATATGAGCTTCCGAATTAGGATCAATGCAACAGAAATTTCCTTCTTCGCGATCGCGGAGCATTTTACGCGATCGCGATTCATTAATTTTTTCCTCACATTTTACTCACCGCGATCATGACCCATTGTCCGTGATCGCATAGAACACTGATACAGATAGAAACCAACAATTAAAAATAGCCTAGAAATGGTCCGAAACTACCTCGAAACTCACCCGAGGCCCCCCGGGACCTCAACCAAAAGCACCAACGCATCCTAAAACCTCATTCAAACTTGTTCCAATCATCAAAACACATCTAACAACGCTAAAACCATTAATTCACCATAGATTCAAGCCTAAGTTTGTCAAATTCTTCCAAAACTCACATTCGATCCGAAACCCAGCCAAACGACGTCCGAATGACCTGAAATTTTGCGGACAAATCCAAAATCACCTAACGAAGCTACTACAATTCTTGGAATTCCATTCCGACTCCCAGATCAAAATATCACCTATCAACCGGAATCCGCCAAAATTCCAACTTCGCCAAAATAGGCTAACTTCTTCACCGGATCTCCAAAATTACTTCTGATTGCGCTCCTAAGCCTTAAATCATCACCCAAAGCTAACCGAATCATCGGAATTCAATTCCAAGTCCTCTAACTCACAAGTCAACATCCGGTTGACTTTTCCAACTTAAGCCTTCTTAAAAGAGACGAAGTGTCTCATTTTTTATCAAAATTACTCCAATTAAATTCTAACGCACCCAATACCGATGATGAAATATAAAGCAATACAATAAGGGAAAAACGGGATGGTAATACCTGAGACGATGGGTCGGGTCGTCACAGGAATGATCTTGGCCGTTGATCAAAATGATCAACGGCCTTGATTGAAAGAAAGGTCGGGCGAGTTTTTTAATTGGGTTGGGGGACGGGTTAAACAAAACCGGGCTGGTGTAATTAGGGTAGAATTGGGTCAATATTAAGGGCCAAAATTGAAAGGAGAAAGGGCTATAATTGAAATAAAAATGGGCTAAGTATTAAATAGCCAATTTCCCCCTTTTTATTTTATAAAAATAGTAATAATTATTTTAAGAGTAAATTAAAAATACTGAGAAAATGATACTATATAAATATTAATTAAAAAAATGCTAGAAATAATTTTGTAATTATAAAATGCTACTAATCGCAAAATAGGCTATAATTGCCGTTACATGCAATTTAGCGTTAAAAATACCAAATAAATTCGTAAAAATATGCAAAAATCACCTTAATTATATTTTGGTATAAATATGAGAATATAATAAGCTATTCCCCTAAAATGATAATTTTGGAAAATAATTATTGGATTTTATTGTATTAAAATAGGCAATCAACTGGTTTAAAAATTAAAAGAAATGACAAAACTTTTGGGTGTGCTTATATATGCACATATATGCTATTCTGGAAATATTTTGGGTATAAAAACTTAGGAAAAAATTGGGTATCAACAACCATACCAAAGTAAATGTGCATAATTTCGTCAGGCGCAACCATGAAATTCATGCAACTATTTAGGACGACTTACAAATTTTAGATGGATTTTTACATCAATTTATGCAAGTACAAACCCTAATATTAGAGATAATATGTGTAAAAATATTAAGGCTATTGCTGATAGTTTTAAGGGTCCTTGGCAAGTTGGGGGTGATTTTAATGACGTGTTTAGTACCGATGAAAAAATAGGGAGTAGATCTATAAGTCGTAGACGTGTCCTTAAGCTTTGTTCTTACTTGAACTATTTCAATCTCTTAGACTTAGGGTTCAAAGGTAATAAATATACGTGGTCCAGTCGAAGATTTACAAATAAAATCTTATCTTGGAACGGTTGGATAAGGTTTTTAGTAATGATCTATGGATCCAAAAATTTTCTAATGCCTCCGTAATTCACCTCCCTAAAACCCATTCGGATCATAACTCCTTACTGATCAATCTCCTTCCAAAATAGTGTGCCCCGTATCCCAAGCTATTTAGACTTGAACTATTTTGGTGTAGGCATCCGAAATTTTATAATGTGGTAGAAGACTCCTGGGGTAATAACCCTAACGTAGAAGCAGCTACTACATTTAGAAATAATGTGACCATGTGGAAAAATAAAATCTTTGGTGACATCTTTAGAAATAAAAGAAGAATCCTTGATAGACTTAATGGTATTCAAAACTCATTTAATTATTATTATAGCCCATTCCTCCAAACTCTTGAAAACTCTCTAAGATATAAATATAATAATATTTAAAAATTGAAGAAGATTATTGGAAACTTCGTTCTAGGATTCTTTGGTTAAATGATGGAGAATCTAATAAGAATTTTTACCAAATAATGGCCACCAATAGAAAAAAAAAACAAAATAGTGTTCTTCAAAAATGACCAAGACATGTAAATTAATGATCCAGATGAGATTATTATCCACAATAGTGACTACTCTAAATTTATTTATACTAACTCTCATGAGCTCAGCAATTGGGACAATATTAGAAAGGCCCCTGAATCTTTTATTAACACAAATCTAACCTCTCTAGACAATCCCATTACCAATTCTGAAATGATGAAGGCCTGTTTTTATTTTAAACCCTTTAAACCACTCGGTCCTGATGGTCTCCACCCCTTTTTTTTTCCAAAAAATTTAAAAAATTATAGGCAACTCAGTTATCAGTTTTGCAAAGATGCCTTCAACTGTGGAACTATCCCTGAAGGGGTTAACGACACTTTCCTTTGCCTTATTCCAAAAATTTACAATGCCAATAATTTAAAAACTTTATGCCCATTGGTCTATGTAACCGCCTTAAGACTTTTCTAGATAATCTCATTAGTCCCATCAAGCTAGCTTTCTTAAAAATAGAAAAGCCTGTGATAATGCAATTATTATTCAAGAATTAACGCTAAAAATGAATAGATATAGTGGTAAGCACCGTAATATGATTTTAAAAATAGACTTAGAAAGGGCTTTTAATCGGCTAGAATAGTCTTTTATTTATAGAGCCCTCAATTTCTTTGAACTCCCCCTAAGTTGATGAAGCTTATTATGAATTGTATTACTACCTCCAAAATAGCCATCTTGGTAATGGTAACAAAACTGCTTATTTAAGACCAGTAGGGGTATAAGGCGAGGTGATCCAATATCACCATACATATTCATTCTCTGTATGGAAATATTTTCCACCTTAATTAATCACAATGTAGAATTAGGTGGCTGGAGCCCAATTACAATTGGCAATAGGAACCATCAACTGTCACACATTTTCTACGCTGACGATCTTACTTTATTGTCCAAGATCAATGACAAGTCCATATGTTCCTTAAAACAATGTTTAGAGCAATTTTGCACCTTGTCTGGTCAGTCTATTAATAAAGCTAAGTAAAAAATCATAGTCTCAAAGAAATGTCCCTCCCATATTGCATTCAATCTAGCTAATACCTTTAATATAAATATTAGCAATTCGTTTGGAAAATATTTAGGTTTTCCAATAATTAATACGAAGCCTAGAGAAATTAAAAATCCAACTGCTTGAATATGGCAGGTAGAACCGTGTTATCCACATCATGTGTCAACTCCCTGCCTAGCCATATAACGTATTGCACTTTGTTGCCTAGCAAAATTCTTAGCACTATTGATAAGATTCAAAGAAACTTTATTTGGGGTACTAGTGCTTTAACAAAAAAACTCCATCTTATTAATTGGGATACTCTTGCGAGGCACAAGAAGGAAGGTGAGTTAGGTATTCACAAAGTAAAAAGTAAGAATTTAGCAAGCCTAGCAAATCTCTCTTGGAGACTGCTTATTAACACTAGGTCCCCTTGGGCAAAATTAGTAATACATCTTCATGGGCATAGGAAAGCTACCTTAAACTCATCTTTAATTTGAACTAGTATCTTAAAAGGGTGGGATATTTGTAATAAGGGCATTATATGGATCCCCCATAAGAACTCCGCACTTAGTGTCTGGAACAGTAGTTGGATTCAAAATACTCCTCCCTTTCGTCAGTGTATAAATGGCCCCCTGACCCAAGATGAGAATGTGCTCACCATAAAAGATATTGGGAGAAATAACAATTGGAACCTTTCAAAAGTATCCATGGATCTTGAGTGGAACTTAATTAACAAAATAAGGGCTTTAACTCCTACATTAAACAATTGTGACATGCCCACGTGACCTTTCAATACCAATGAGCTTTTTACAATCAAATCATGCTATACGCTAATCGAAAACCACCCTATTAGTGACGAAGACTTTATGTGGATTTGGAACATAAAGTGTCCTAATAAACTTACTTTCTAACTTTGGAAATGTCTTCATAATAGACTGCCTACTAGAAGTCATTTAAATCACATTGGTATCAATATTGATCCTGTCTGTTCCTACTGCAAATTTCAGAGGAAATAATTAAGCACATTTACTTAGACTTCCTTGCAGTTAGGGATATATGGTTTCAACTAGGTTTAGATACAAGTAATAAAAATTATAGTCTTAAATGGTTAATTAAGCTTAGAGACCACCATCCTCCATTAGGAAATGGTATCATTAACGGGACTGATCTCTTTCCTTTTATTATGTGATTTATTTGGATAAATAGAAATAATAATGTCTTTAATATTATCACTAATAAACCGGCTCTTCAGCATGCTATTAATAGCAAATCCCTCTTGGAGACTGCTTACTAACACTAGGTCCCCTTGGGCAAAATTAGTAATACATCTTCATGGGCATATGAAAGCTACCTTAAACTCATCCTTAATTTGAACTAGTATCTTAAAAGGATGGGATATTTGTAATAAGGGCATTATATGGATCCCCCATAAGAACTCCTCACTTAGTGTCTGGAACAATAGTTGGATTCAAAATATTCCTCCCTTTTGTCAGTGTATAAATGGCCCCCTGACCCAAGCTGAGAATGTGCTCACCATAAAAGATATTGGGAGGAATAACAATTGGAACTTTTCAAAAGTATCCATGGATCTTGAGTGGAACTTAATTAATAAAATAAGGGCTTTAACTCCTACATTAAACAATTGTGACATGCCCACGTGACCTTTCAATACCAATGAGCTTTTTACAATCAAATCCTGCTATACGCTAATCGAAAACCACCCTATTAGTGAAGAAGACTTTATGTGGATTTGGAACATAAAGTGCCCTAATAAACTAACTTTCTTACTTTGGAAATGTCTTCATAATAGACTGCCTACTAGAAGTCATTTAAATCATATTGGTATCAATATTGATCCTGTCTGTTCCTACTGCAAATTCCAGAGGGAAATAATTAAGCACATTTACTTAGACTTCCTTGCAGTTAGGGATATATGGTTTCAACTTGGTTTAGATACAAGTAATAAAAATTATAGTCTTAAATGGTTAATTAAGCTTAGAGACCACCATCCTCCATTAGGAAATGGTATCATTAACTGGACTGAGCTCTTTCCTTTTATTATGTGATTTATTTGGATAAATAGAAACAATAATGTCTTTAATATTACTAATAAACCGGCTCTTCAGCATGCTATTAATCAGGCAGTGCAATACAAACTTCTCACTCAAAATGAAGCAATAATCCCTAAACCTATCCCTATTAATGTCATTTGGAATAAGCCTCCAGTGGACACTATCAAACTTAATATGGATGGTTCGTTTATTCAAGCAAGCTTTCTATGTGATTTTGGTGGTATTATAAGAGATTGTAAAGGCCACTGGATAGTTGGCTTCTATGGAGCCTCTCCAGGCTTATCACCGATTCATGCAGAGCTACTGGCTTTGAAAGCAGGACTTCTGAAAGGGCAAGGGGTAACCAACTTAGAAGTGAAAACGGATTCTACTGATGCTATAAATTGCTTAACAAATGGAATGTCTATTTTTGATAACATCATTCTTGAGTGCAGGTTGTTAATGAATCAGCTGAAGATTCAGGTAATCAACCACACGTTGAGGGAAGCCAACAAGCTGGCTAAGAGGGCATTATGTGACAACAAATGCAGGGATCTTACTATTCTACATTACCCGTACCTTTTTGCATCTAAAGTCTTAAAATCTGACTTGGAAGACCTTTTCTATGTTATTAAAAATGTTAGCAAAGACGTTTGCTCTAGACTAGCTTATTTTTGAAATAAAAATATCCTACGCGACATGGTTTGTAATAGCCAAATAGTAAATGTCCTACCGAGCGATTATGGTTGTATGAACTCTACTATTATGTGATATCTATAAATAAGATCCCTGTTATTAAAAAAAAAGTTCACCAATAGGCTGTAATGGGTTATGTTCTGGCCAAAAGAAAATCTCAAACTTTTAACTCTGTTGATTTTAAATAAAAAAGTGAAATCTTTTATCTGCCATAATGGGTCACTCGCCCATTCTTCTTTTATACTCTACTAGCTTTACGATACGCGCGTTGCGCGTGTATCTATATTAATAAGTACATAATATAGAATGAAAAAATTTGAATGTTCTTCCCATATAGTTAGCTCAATAAATGAAAAAATCATGTTCGACATATGTTTTTAGATGCTTTATTGTGATTTTTGAGGACGTATGTAGTCTTATAAAAATTATTGCTATTTTGGTGGCCTAAAACAAAACACAAAAGAGAATAAAAAGGTTCGTCTTATAACTTCCAAAAACTAATATTGTAAAGTCTAAAAATGACTATAGTAGAATTAATATCTTATAATAAAAGAATTAAATAAAAAAATGTAGTAAGGCATCATCATTTTTTGGACTAAATACAAGAAAAAGCTGACAGCTTATTATTTACTCACTCCGGTCCAAAATAAGTGATCTTTTAGTTATTTTCACACAGATTACGAAATTCGTCTTTTATCATTAATTAGCAATGAAATTGACCATATTAAATTTTACTATCTCTTCACATAAACAATCCTAACACTATTTACTCCAACATTATTTACTCCAAGGGCAACGTAGGATAAAACTAATTAATTCATTCTTGAAATATGAAAAAATCACTTATTTTGGGCCACAAAAAAAGGTCAAAAAATTACTTATTTTGGATCGGAGGGAGTACAATACATAATTTTCTTATTATGTCATCCTTAAATTTCTTATAAAAATACATACGATTTATTAGTATAATTCCGATATATTTCAGTATCTTATTTATGCCTCAATTATTTGATTGGGTTTGTGCTTTAACGTGTAAAAGCTCAACAAAAATTTTAAAGTACACTATATGTACTATTAATATAATTATATTATTTTCAAATATAGTCTTGTCATTTGTAAACTTAGTTATATATAATATTTTTACTTGTCCTAATATATTTATAGGTTTGATTTACGCTGCATAGGAGACTTCAATAGTTATGAACTTGAAATTACAAAGTCTAAAAAATAATTACGGCTGAATTGATATTTATGATAAATAGTTTAATATAAAAAAATAATGAAGCTATCATTAACGATTTATTTATAATATAACTTATTTTCTACTATTTCATCTTTAAATTTCTGACGAAATACATGCAATTTATTACTATTAATTTCATTATATAAATTTCTTTATCTTATTTATGCTTCAATTATCTAATCCGATTCGTGCTTTAACATGTATAAATTTAACAAAAAATTTAAAATATCTTATAGTTTATTATTGAATATAATTACAATTATTTTAAAAATTATATTTCTATATTTTGTAAACTTATTTATAGATATTTTTTATTAGCTTTATAGGTTTTGATTTACGATGTATAGAAAATTTCAATAGTTTTTTTTTATTTTACTAAAATAGTAAAATTTTAAAAAATTAACCGGCAATGATTCTATATAAAGACAACACTCCTAAAACTTATAGGAGTTTAAAGTACACGTTAGTTTCTACTTTGATTTTGCTAGTATATATATATATTTTTACAAATATGGTATTATATAGTTTAAATAAGGAAAAAGATAATATAGAAAATTTTGGTGATTTTGAAGTCCTAAATATTAGAAAAATAGTTAAACGGCAATTTTGTCTAGTGTATACTCTATTTTTAAAGGGTAAAAAAGACGAACGATATTTCGCTAAGGGCCTTCGTGCTTTTAATAGAAATATAGATGAAGCACGAATTCTTTCCGAGAAGTATGCCATGTGTCATACAAACATATAAATGTTGCCTTTTTGATGCTATATTGTGCATCTCTCAAAAGAATAAATCTTCTAAATTGGCATCTTGTTATAAATATGATTCTATTTAAGGTGAATGTCTCTATTTAGAGAGATTCTAGAGTTTATTACTTGGTGGCTAAGTCACCCTCTCCCTATAAATAAAGGGTTCTATTACATTGTAATTCATCCCAAAATTCAATAAGAATTATCTCTCCCTACTTTTCCCTGCATTACTCTTCTTCTTCTTTTATTATTTCATAACATATTATCAACACGAGACTCTAACCAATTGAGTAGAAGCTTTGGGATTGAGCATTATGATTGTCAATTATTCCATGAACTTTTTTTATGATTAAATTTTGGATTTAAGGTAAGTATTTTATTTTATTTTTCCCTTTTAAATTTTTGAAATTCTATAATTTGATTTTATATACAAGCAAAGACAACAAAGTTTGATTATAACTCTAATGGAGTTTGAAAGAAATCATAACCACCCAAAGTGATAAATTTTTTTATGTCTTGACATGATCAAATTTATGTATGATTATGGGCACAAGAGGTGCATACCCGTCCCATTGAATTTGCTCCATTCTCATTCCTTTTAGAGAATGTGATAGCAGTATGTGATAAATCTGAAAGAAGACAAAATTATTACGGTGAAGGTATCAATGGATGTGGACGTGGCAATAGACGAAATTATAATCGTTATCATTTGTGTTAATGAGAACAATAAGGATTCTCAAAATAATCTCACTCTATGAAAAATATTTGTCATCGATTTGACATGAGATTTTGTAAAGTACATATAGATGATTATGGTCCATTCATGATGTGAATGTGAGAACATTTGATTTATGAATACATATTCATTCTTCAAAGAATATGAACGTGATAGTGGTAGTGAATATACCGCACTCACCTCTAAAAGGAGGTTTGAGATGATATAAAAAAATAATATCATTATTATGGCATGAATGGTCATTGGTCACGTACCTATTGTACGCCAAAATATTTTGGCATTGTGATTATTAGAAGTCAACGGTAATATAAGAAATAAATCTTGCATATAATTTTGACCATGGCCATAATGGTATAACTTTCTCCTTGAAAGAGATATATGACCACATGGATGTTGATGAATATATGGTAGCACAAAATTAATTGAGAGCTCTGGAAAAGCCAATTATCACTATTTTGGAGAAACACGATTGATTACCAATAAGGTGTTGTATTGTAGTAAGTCTCAAAAAAACTTATTCAGTTTCCAAAGTATACGCGAAAACGGTTGATTATATTGAGACTATAAATAAAGAAAAGATCTAATATTTTCTATTACTACAACTTGTAGCGGGGTAATATGTATGTGAAAAACTATCCGCTTTATTCTCCAATTTGTACTATATAAACAAAAGAATACCACAATGAAGTGGATATTTATTGATATAAAAACCCATATCATAATAAACTTGGAGTTTATCCATAATTACACACATCATGGTGTAAACCTGAAGTTTATCAATATTGATAATTTATTCAGTTGGCATAATTGGTTTAGCCATGTTAATTCAACTATGATGTGCAAAAATAAAAGAGAATTCACATGGGTAAATATTAAAGAACTAGAAAGTTCTTTACGAATTCTCTTACATTGCTTGTTCTCATTAATTAATAGACTAGTTAAAATTGGGATTGAATCCCATGAATGCTGGAAATATCAAAGGTGAATATGGGCCCATTCACCTGCCATGTATACCGCATAAGATGCAAGTATGAGATGGTTACATGTGCGATTATTATTAACCCACAACATGGTGTTTGCGAGGTAACTTGTTCAATAATTTAATTTAGATCATATTCCAGATTTTCTATTCAAGAAGTTCATCTTGATAAGTTGGTTTACATCACAACTGGTTTAGAAAAATAATTTATTGAGTGCCTCCACTTGATAGCTAAATAATTGCTTATGAGAACAAAGTTTTGTATATCAGTTTGATATACATTATATACAAAAGTATATTATTTTCTCCCCTCACAAGTGGTTCATGGTCAAGAACCAAATAATTTCATCTTATTATTATTGATGTGCAATGCATATTTTGATTAACACCATAACACATAAAGATGGATTTTCAAAATTGAGGAAGCAAGTTAATTTTTCTAACATGAGGGGGATACATGATAAACAATTGAGAAAACGTTACGTGGAATGAATTATCATTTGTATATCTAGATCCTCGAAGTAACGACCCGATCGGTCGTTTTGAGCTCTAGCGCGTTGTTCAGCGGTATGAGGCCATGATCAACTTCATTTCAGGTATATTGACTTGTGTGTATGGTCGGAATTGAAATTCAGGAAGTTCAGAGTTAAATTTAAATGAAAATTCTCATTTCAGAAGCCTTAAGTTGGAGAAAATGGCTAATATTAGAATTTTGAGTAAACGACCTCAGAATCAAGATCTAAAGGTTCCAGCAGGTTCGTATGATGATTTCGGACATGGGCGTATGACTGGTTCGGAATTTGGGTAACCCGGGAGCGTTTTGGCGCCTATTGTGGAAGTTAGCATTTTGGAAGAAATTTCTTAAGTTTGGTTCAAAGTGCATTTCAGTTCTATCGATGTCCGTTTGGGATTCTGAGACTGGGAGTAGCTCCGTTTGGTGATTCTGGAGTTGGGAGCGCGATCAGAAGTGAATTCGGAGGTCCATAGGTCATTTTGAAGCCATTTGGCTAAAGATAGAAATTTGAAGGGTTTGAGAAGTTTGACCGGAAGTGGACTTTTTGATATCGGGGTCGGAATTCGATTCCGAAAGTTGGCGTAGGTCCGTAGTGTCGAATATGTCTTGTGTGCAAAATTTGAGGTCAATCGGACGTTAAGTTTGGTTCAAAGTGCATTTCAGTTCTATCGATGTCCGTTTGGGATTCCAAGACTGGGAGTAGCTTCGTATGGTAATTCTGGAGTTGGGCGCGATCAGAAGTAAATTCGAAGGTCCGTATGTCATTTTGAAACCATTTAGCTAAAGATAGAAATTTGAAGTTTTTGAGAAGTTTGACCGGAAGTGGAATTTTTGATATCAGGGTCAGAATTCGACTCTGAAAGTTGGCGTAGGTCCGTAGTGTCGAATATTTCTTGTGTGCAAAATTTGAGGTCAATCAGACGTGATTTGATAGGTTTAAGCATCGAAAGTAGAAGTTGGAAGTTCTAAAGTTCATAAAGCTTGGATTGGAGGTTGATTCATGATTTTAGCATTGTTTGATGTGATTTGAGGCCTCAAGCAAGTCTGTAATGTATTTTGCGACTGGTTGGTGTGATTGGCCGGGGTACCGGGGGCCTCGGGTGTGTTTCGGGGTGTAATCGCGCTCTTATTAGATGTTTCAACATCGTTTCTTTGGACATAAAGGGGTACCATATTAAGAAAACGAGCTCCAAATTAAGTTTTTATTGAACCATTAGATCCGTATCAAAATTACGGAGCCATAGGAAAAAGAATCATTGAATTTGGATATCGTATGAGAAAGTTATGCTCATTTGTGTGTCGGAAAAACTGCTGCTTCTGGTATGCTCGCAATTGCGAACATATCCATCGCAATTGCGATGCCTAGTTCGCAATTGTGAATTCCCCCCCCCCCCCCNCTGGATCGCAAATGCGACCTCTGCATCTTGATTTTAGCTGTGTAACTCGAGTTTTTGCTTCATTTTATCATATTTTGAGCCCTAGGTCCGAGAGTGGGTGATTTTGAGAGTGGATTTTCATATCAAATCATTGGGTAAATTCCTATAACTAATTTTCAATTATATTTCGTGATTATACCTTAGATTTTACATTAAAATTCATGAGAATCTAAAGGAGAATTTGGGGTTTTAAAGAAAAACCTAGAAATTGAGATTTTTGGATTTTGACCACGATTTTGGGCAATGAATTGAGAATAAATCATATTTTTGAGTTCGTGAGGCTATGGGTAAACTTTATCTTCGAAAAAGTTCGGATTCCGGGAACATGGGCCCGAGGGCATTTTTGTTAACTTTTCGATCGGGGTTAGGAATTGTTATAAATTGGATTATAATGAGTACCTTAGCATATATTAATGGATTTACATAATTATTCGCTAATTTTCGAGCGTTGTGCATCGATTCAACTCTTCGGAAGGGCATGAAATGCCAGTATGGACTTTCGGGGCGAGGTGAGTCTCCTTTCTAATCTTGTGAGGGGGAATTTACCCCATAGGTGAGTTAAATTAGTTATGTGCTCCTATTTGTGGAGGCTACGTACGCACGAGGTGACCAGAGTCCGTGCATAGCTACTATTATGCTATTGTCCGGATAGTTAGGACCCAAAAGCATGTTATACTTGGATTATTGTAAACCCATTGATAGTTTGAATTGTTTAAATCATCTTGAATTGGTAAAGGAATTTAAAAAGAGATTTAATATTAAATTTTTCCTGAAATGTTAAAAAGAGAAATTTGTCTATTTGGTTGATTATCCCCGATAAGCTCTTAATTTCCTGCTTGAGCATGTATTTTATGTGTGCCCGCGTCGCATGGATGATTCACGAGTAGGATATGTGTTTATTTATGGAACGGGCCGAACGCCTCGGTGAGAACAGATGCATCTATGGTTCGTGCCGCTCGACCTTCGGTAGTGCACAGTTTACATTCCTATTGGAGTGGGCCGTCACCTCGGTGTAATTTGCACATGTTTATCTGTTACTTAAAAATTGTAAATGGGGAATTGGCCCTACGTGGCTTGATATAAACTGATAAGATAATAAAGAACACACTTTAGAAGCCCTTGATTTATTGTTGAAGGTGTTTACCTGTTTTTCTGGCTTCACAATCAGAACTTCTATACAAATCCATGATTATCCTCTCACTTATAGAATATTGCTAATTGACCTCTAGTGAGTGTCGGAGTTGGCCATCTCGTCTCTACCCCTTCGGGATTAGGCGGGATACTCACTGAGTACACGTTGATTACGTACTCATACTACACTTCTGTGCATTTTTGTTGCACAGGTATATATACCTCTAGCAGCCTATTGGGTGTAGCAGCACGGACGACTCTGGGACTAGGTGAGCTGCATTGTTCGAGACGACCCGCAACCAGTGTAGTTCCTTTCAGCATTTTATTATTTATTCCCTGTCCATTGTATTTTGGACAGATATTGTATTTTACTTTCCTTATCGATAGTTGCTCATGTACTTGTGACACCGGATTTCTGGGATGGGTTTCAACAGATTTGTACTAATTATTATTATTAAATTTGAATTCAAGTAGTGAACTTTTATTTATGAAAATGGAAGAAAAAACCTTAGATTTTCAAAAGTATTAAAAGAGGAATTAATTGATAATTTAGTTGGCTGGCCCGATAGAGGTGTCTGACGCCGCCGCGACTCTTAGTGTATTTTGGGTCGTGACACTCGAATACGATAATATGAACTTGAAGTTCATAAAAGATCATTCATTTGCAGTATATTGCAAAGCATATGCCGTACACATTTTTTGACCCAAAGAAAGTAACTATATTCTCACTACAAATGCTCATATTAGAATAAGTCCTAGAAGAACAAAGTCTATGACACGCTTAAAGCTTATAGACAAATCGGTTTCAAATAAACTTCTTGATAAAGAAGATGAGCAAATGATCAAAATGATCATAATAAAGGAGGCAAGTGATCTAGAAGATCAAATGACATAACACTTCATAAAATTTCAGGAGAAATTTAGGTACCTAAATTTATGAATGAAGAGATCTCTATGTTATGTCATTATAAAAGTATATTGAAACCGATATAAAATATTTGTCGACTACATCTATAATAGCGCTAAGTATAGATGAGGATCTTAAGTCTGTAGCTTACAGACACAAAAATATTGGCCAAATGAAAGAGACAAAATTCAAATAAAATTGGTTTCATATGAAAGACATGTCATTTTGGACCTGTAGTTCAAACACTTGAAAGTATAAAGTCAATGGTATGCGCAATCAGTTTTCAATATCTTATATGTCTAGCATGACATGAAAACTTGATATGCATCTAAAGTCTATTATATGGCTTATATGACTTAACTTATATAACAATCCATGAAGGATTTAAGTTGCTTGAAGCATATACAATTCTTGATCTTGAAGTACCACATCCTCAGTGCAATTTGTGCATATATGTATCTTGCTACAATTATAAGCATGATAATATGATAGCGATAATCTCTATGGAGATATTGAAGAGCCACTCCACGACATTATATGAAGACATTATATATCAATCAAGAATGAGGATTTCAAGGTGCAATATATCCATTCAAGTTAATATGGCTGATTTGTTCATCAAATCTCTACCAAAGATCTTTTGAAGATGGTGCACAAGATTGGAATGCAAATGCTCAAGGATGTGAATTGATGCTCTCAAATACGCTTTGTACTCTTTTTCTCTTACAAGGTTTTGTCCCACTGGGTTTTCCTTGCAAAGTTTTTAACGAGGCAACCAAAAGGCGTATTATTGGATATATGTACTCTTTTTCCTTTTCTAGAAATTTTTTTCCATTGAGTTTTATTTTAGTTAAGGTTTTAACAAGGCACATTATCTGTCGAATAGATATTCAAGGGGGAGTATTATAAATATAATTCTATTTAAGGTGAATGTCTATATTTAGAGAGATTCTAGGGTTTATTACTTGGTGGCTAAGTCACCCTCTCCCTATAAATAAAAGGTTCTATTACATTGTAATGCATCCCAAAAATTAATAAGAATTCTCTCTCCCTACTTTTCTCTACAATATTGTTCTTCTTCTTTTTTTGTTTCATAACACAACTTTATTTGTCGCTACATTATATAAAGACTCGATCATTTTCTCTTCAACTACAAATTCAAACATTATTTCTCAAAAAGTTCGTGCAATTCGATTGTAATTTATAGTATTGTTCATATATATAGAGAGAGAACTTATAATTTATATAAATATTTAAGGAATCGGTATTTGATCAAACAATATATGTATTTATATTGTACTCTAATCTCAGCATATTTTTTTTCTACAGGACTATATATATATATGCGCTTTGTCCCTTTCTTTTTGCATCTAGTTGTAGTAGCATTTTGCATATAAAGTAGCAAAATCGCGGCTCTATAATCCTTTAGCAGCTAAAACTCTGGTGTTTAAGAGGGACGAGAAACGCACATTTCAACTATCTGAACAAATATATTTTCATTTTGATTCGACCATGGATAAGTGATATGCATTGTTATTTTAATTTGTTGATTCTATAAGGTTAATTGTTTAGTTAAGTGTAAACAGTCGTGCAATAAATTTTACCCTTAATTAACATTCCGCAAATTGGATCAATAATAGTTCTGGAAAAAGGTTATCCTAATATATTTGTTGCCTAATGTGGGTTAACTAACACACAATCACACACAAAGCAAATAGTGAGAAGAAAAATCAACACAAGGATTTAACAAGGTTCGGCTAAGCCTAATCCTCGGGGCAAAAGCAGAGAGAGTTTTCCACTATGAGAAGAAAAACACAATACAATCTATAGAATCCCCAACTACAACTCCTATCTGTAGATCCCAAAAGGTCCCAAAAATATATGAGAAATATTTCCCAATTTGACAAGGACTATATGTTTTCCTTTCGCAAATTTATTAGGATAATGGATTTTCCTAAACCTATAGGGATTATGGGTTTCCTAAAAAATACAAGAAAATAATTTAAGCCACAAAAAATAAATTTTCCCCTTGACTTGAATTCTCTTAATCAACAGGAACAACGTCTCTCTACCTTGCCCTCAGCCCTCGCAAGGGCTCTATTGAGTGCCGCATCAACCAAGTATAGGCAATGCCTAAACTTGTTAAGAGACTTAATCTCTTCGACAATAGCACTAATCCGTCGATTTGGTTCTGTACCCGAAATAGCTTCTGGATAGCTATAACACTCAAACACATCAACTCTCTGCAACTGCCAAAGCAAATTCCACTGGATTCGTATATCCAAGAAGATTCCCATCAACTATGTTTGCAAACCTTTGGTAGGTTGATCACTCTCTTCTCTCTACCCGTTGCAATGCTATATAGTTGTTGTTGCTCATGTGCATGAACATTATCGTCTTGAACAATATTTTGCACCTCTTCCACTTCCTCTACTTTAGAATTACTGGGCTGAGCTAGTGGAGATTCAATTTCTAGCTCTATGCGATCACTGACACTACGATCTGTTTCTGCTATTGCCTTCTCCCTTTGACTGTCTAGTGAGGCAGATTTATTGAATGTTACATCCTTACTGATAATTAACCCTGGAGTCTTTTGATTTGTGCACCATAACCTATATCCTTTCCCTCCAGTTGCCTACCCTAGAAATATGCACTTCTTTGCCCTCGACTCAAGTTTTCCATCCCTCACATGAGCATAAGCAGGATAACCAAATATATTTAAATTTGAATAATCATCAGGTGAACCGGACAATACTTCAAAAGGATTTTTGAACTCAATAGCTGTGGATGAAGATCTATTAACCAAATAAGAAGCTGTATTGATTGCTTGAACCCAAAAAACTTTGCTAACACATGAGTGTGAAAGCATGCTTCGTGCCCTGTCACAAAAAGTTCTATTCATACGTTCTGCAACATCATTTTGTTGTGGTATTCCAACACAAGTGTGGTGTCTCACTATACCCTCCCTGTTGCAAAAATTATCAAACTCAGAATTTCAATATTCCAACCCATTGTCAGTTCGAAGATGCTTAATTTTTTTTTCTGTCTGCCTCTCAACCATCGTCTTCCATTTAACAAATGTCAAAAATGCCTCATCTATTATTTTCAGAAAATACACCCACACCATCCTTAAGCAATCATCAATCAAAGTCATAAAATACCTGGCACTACTCTTGGAAGGAACTCTGTTTGGACCCCACAAGTCAGAGCGTATATAATCTAACTTGTCTTTGGTCTTGTGCTCGGACTTCTTGATGAAATTTACCCTTGTCTGTTTACCAAACACACAATGCTCATAGAAATTCAAAAGTTGATTTTTTTACCCATTCAGTAAATTGTATTTACTCAACAAAGACAATCCATTATATGGCCAAGTCGCAAGTGACACAACTAAGACTGATTCAGATCACTTTTACCAGAAGCTACGACGGCTTCCCCTTCAACTACACTGGCCTGAAGGTGATAAAATTTAGAATGTAATTTACCCTTCATGAGTACAATGGAGACACACTTTAAGTATTCCATTCTCAGAGTGAAATTTATACCCTTGATCATCCAAAGTCGAAAGAGAAATCAATTTTCTCTTTATTTGAGGAATATGCCAACACTCAATATTTCTGATAATTCCGTCGAACATTCTCAATTTGATGTTACCAACCCCCTCTACTAGTATGGATTATCATCTCCCATATAGACAGTCCTACTCATTTATTTATAAGTTACAAACCAATTCTTGTGTGGACACATATGAAAAGTAGCACCAAAATCAAGAACCCAAGAATTTTGCCCATAGTTTACCATGAAAATGATAACAACAATTAAATTTGTAAATGTGATTCTAAAAATTGGTGATCTATTTTTATGCAAGTTGTTTAAGAAGTTGATTCTAGGCGTATGAAGTTTAATGATGAAATACGAGTTAAAACAGGGTAGTGATCAAACCGAATGGCTTGCTATCCTGGCTTTGGACTAGTCAACGAAAGGAATCGGGGTCGATATTTGATCTCGAGCTCGAGCTATCGGAGATAACCAGGAAGGGATAACAGTTAAGATATAATTAAAGAAGGCTCTTTATGGTCAATTCCAAGTAATAAATGAAGAACAAGTACAAAAGCAATAAATGCAAAGAGTAGCCTCGAGCGAGTAAGTTAGAGAGAAAAGAGGGAGAGAGATATTATTGCTCTTCCATATAATAGTTGGAGCAGTAGTAGCAGTAGGTTGCAAAGTGATGGGGATCCCCTTTATATATGAGGGGAACCCCGTTATAGTATAAAATGTATTAATTTTAAAGACATGGAGATGGGAAGACTGGACGTGATGTCTTGAGACAGGTCCCGAATAGGTCAGTTCTGCCAGATTAAGCCATGTGCCTTAGAAAATCCCCTCTTGCCTGCTATAGACTTCTATAGTTATTAGAATTCAAGCCCTTCGGGCCGGTACCTGATGACCCCTGAGGGTAAGTCTCGACCTTGGCTTTGAGCCTCGAGGAACATGATCGCAAGACGACCTTATGACGGGGAAATTGGGCTCCCAAATTTGCCGCATACAGATAGATTCTGCATTCCTTAGAGTGAACGTGGTAAGTAACTACAAGAAATGATACTGAACTTTTGCTTCTTTCGACGTTCTTGCAATCGGCAGCGGCTATGAGTTGCCAAGATACAACATGCGCGCTGTCCCTACAGGTTTCTGCATTGATTGCGACGGTTGGATTCCTTCAATGTACACACGATGATTTTATAAATACTCCCCTCTTTCTTTCTAGACCCCATATTGTGCCAAAAACCCCTAATAAGGTTTGTTCTTCCCTTATTCTCGCTCTCTTTTCGGAGCGCAACTCTTTTTCTTCCTTCAAAATCTCCCAAGGGTGGCAAAAATTTCCACTTCTGCTTCCCAAGAGGTTGGGGGTTCATCCTCTGTATTTTTCTCTAAAGGCAAAGTGACCACCTACCCTTGTGCTGAGGAATGTGTCCTAGTATCCTTTGCGATGACCTCCGATTTCAAGGTTGAGAGACCTTTCTTGAATCCAGGGTGCTGCGAGCTAGTAACTTGGTATATCAGCTTGATAATGGATGTCGAGAGAGTGAGGGCTGACTGTCGCTGCGGGGATACCATGCCCGTGGAGATTCCAGCTAGGGAGGAAGATATTATGGCTCATAAAGCTAGCTTTCTGAGTGTATATACCTACCCATTTACCTTGGGGCTGGTGGGGCCATCCTCACCCCCAATCAACCCCATAATTCTCGACTTCTACCGGAGTTAGCAAGTAACTCCGGACCAAATTCATCCGTCATTCTGGTATGTGGTGTATATGATTAAGCATTACTCGAATATGATAGAGGAGATGTCGTGGATATATTCTCCTCGTCTTCTTTGTGGGGGCTTAATCAAGCTTCGCTGTAGAGCCCCGAGATCTCTTTTTACCTACATCAAGGAGTTCGGGGATGAGGGATGGGTAACCCGATTTGTTCGAGCAAGGACGTATGACCTGATTCCTGTGGAAAAGATACCGTTCCCTGAGAAGTGGAACACTGGGCATAAGTAAACATGTTGTCTTTGCTCCTTTTTGGTGATATCTCCCCACACATCTAACTTTGCTTTTCTTGCCTTTTTAGCCGTAGCTATCTACCCTGGTGCAGTGTCGGATCTCCAGGGTTGGATTGGCTGCTTATACTCGATTTGCCCGTATATCGAACAAGTGTGGCGAGATTTGTCTTAAGCTCGGTGGGAAGCCAAAGACCATGATGAGCCCCGAGCCTTGTTGCATCTGCATATTTTGACGTAGATTGTAGTTAGTAGCGTTCTTCATCCTTTGCATTTATGTAGGTCTGGGAGAAATCCTTTTGACAAAGGAGGCACTGTTCATTCGAGGGGATGCTCTGGTGCTCGGTGAGGAGAAGAAAAGGTAGGGGAGTCTATCGATTAACCCAGTAGTTCTGACCTTCGAGGTGATGGAAACCCTCGAACTGAAGGTCAGGGAGAAAACAACTTCTCAATAGCCCCTGAAGAGTGTATAGACTTGGTCGACCCTCGGTCCGTGGGATGGATGCTCCCAGACAAGGATTTTATTCTGCTGTGGCTTAGCTTTGTGGTGGTGAGGCAATGGATGGAGTATCGAGCACTACCCCTGAGTTGGCAAGTGGAAAAAATTCTTCTCGAGATAGGACACCCTTGGTTGGCAGTTCAAAGAGGCCTGGATCTGGGACCCAGAGTGAACAAAGGAAGGAGATTTTGGCTGATCCTGTTAATTCGTTGATTGTTGTTGATTCTCCTCAGGGAGAGATCCTTCCATCTCACGAAGTGCAAGACGTCCCGCGTAATGAGCCTTTTGAAGCAGGAGCACTAGTCAAAGGCTGAGATGCACTTGAGATGTCTCCGACCATTCTCGAGGGCAGTCCCGAGATTGATGCTTCATTTATTTTTGGCGAGATGGGTAGACTTTGCGAGTGGGTAATTTTTGTTAACGTTGTCCGCCGCTCTGCGCTATATCGGTCTTTATTTTTCTAACTTATTTCTTTATTTTGTTTCAGGCTAAAGTACTTTATAACCAGGCTTTCACCCAGTATCTGGATGAGGTGAGCCACCGTGAGCGCGAGAAAGACTATCTTACCGAGCAGGTTACTCATCCCCTATTTTTATTATTATTCGAGCCTTTGTGAGATTCAGTTGCTTTTAACTTCTCTGACTTAATTTTTGCAGTTTGAGAAGGTGAACACCCTGCTAAGAGGGGATCGTCGGGCCAGAGATGCTAAAATTTCCAAGCTTAGTCAGTAAGTGAGCGAGATGTCTTCCGAGAGGGATAACCTCTAGGGTAAGGTAACCTTGATCGTTCATCAGCTCCAAGATGCGAAGGAGAATAGTGACAAGTACAAGGGCCTCCATTCCGAACTGGTTGCTGCATTTTTTCGGATCAAAGCCGAAGCTGAGGCGCTTGTATCCTTGCGGGGGG
>MU725133.1:66052-117842 GCA_026770625.1 Nicotiana glauca
GGGGGGGGGGGGGGGGGGGAGCATTTTCCACAGATTCTTGTTTTGAGAGGACGTTTGAGGGGGCTAGCCCAATTTTACCTCGGGCTATGGATCGTGCCTAGCTGGATTCCCTAAAGTAGACCGTTGGGGGCACATTTGAAGGTAGATCAAGTGGTACTAATAATGGGGGTGGATCCCTAGGGAGAGAAGATGCCGTTGAGAAGGGGCCTTCCGGGGACTCGTGATTGTCTGGGTTCAACCTTTGGGGAGCCGTTGAGGATGCCGGTTTGGCGATAGATTAGGATCTTAGTTATTTTTCCTGTCGATCTTTCTGTGTGTATATAGTACTGTCATTCAGGCATATGTATAAAGTGAATCCTGCGTCTTTGTTTCCCTTATTCCCCTTTCTGCCTTGAATTCATTAAGAATTGGCGAGAAAATGTAGATTCAGAGTACGATTCTGGAGCTCATCAGGCAAGCCTGGAGGCTCTTTCATGATCGATTAAGTGCGGTTTTTAACGCAATTTGGCGTTAGAGCTCTTACGCTTTGCCTAACTGCTTTGGGTTTAGTCTCCAAGTCAGGTTTTGACTCGAGCTTGCCTGACCTTAAATCTTCTACGCCTGCACGGGCGGATGGCAATGGCTCTTATGCCTTACCCTTGGTCATTTGTATTTTAACCATTTTGGGTTCAGTCTCCGAGTAGGGTTGCGACTCGAGCTCAATTGACCCTCAAGTTTTTTGTGCTTGCATGGGCGGATGACAATGGCGCTTACGCCTTGGGTCGAAGCGTCCTTTCAAGTATGTGGCCTTGAGGCTCATGGAGCTGGCGATGATGGATCTTATGTTGTGACCTTTAGGCATGTATTGTTAACTATTTTGGATCCAGTCTCCGAATCGAGTTACGACTCGAGCTCATTTTAATCCTCAAGTTTTCAAAATTTTAAGCTGGTGACAGTGGCTCTTACATTTTAGGTCGTTGATACCTTTTAGTGTGTGGCCTTGAGGTTCGTTTGACTGACAATAATGGTTCTTACACTGTGCCCGTAGGCACGTATAGGCTTTGTTTTCCTCTCGTTAAGGGCTTTTGAAATGATTTTTCCTGAGCCGTTGGTTCATAAAGAACCTTGATTTCAAGTCATTATCGGCGATGTTCGATCACCTCGGAAGGTTTAGCTCGTAGGTTGCGTAGCTTGAAGCCTTGTGATTTGGAGCTGACATGGTCAAAGATCGTTTTCCAATTTAGGGTAGCATGTTTTAACCAGTTCTTTTCAAAGTGGATTCGAAGTAGTGGCCTGTGATTTTGTTAGCGATGGTCGAACGTCCCCGAGTCGCATTAAATTGGCTGGTGTAACCATTTTGACCGTAGTCATATGTGTTTTGTCGGAGCCATTTTTGATCCCTAGTGACAGTTTAGGCGTCTACATTGAGGGTATGCCCTTTTGGGAGTCTTATAAATGCGACATGTAGCCTAAACTTCGGGATTGAGTTTTATGCCTGTAGTAAGGTCTTACAAAATTTTCATGCCTGTTAAGGTCTTATAAATTTCTCATACCCGTTGACGTTTTACAATTTTTTCATACCTATTGAGGTCTTACAGTTTTTGTTGCTGCGTAAAATAGAACTGGCTAGACCGAGTCTGCCCGCTAGGGGTCTTACGGAATTGTTGCACCCCCTTTTTCTCACGAAATCGGCTTTATTACATTTTGTTGGGATAACTCTTTCCTTTTGGGAAATGGGCTTTGCAATTTTGAAGAGTAGCCACCTAACGATTTTTATGGTGCGTTAGGGAACCAATGGGGTTCAACTACAACTATGTTTGGTAACCAGATATAGGGTAAGGGGTTGAAATATCCAAAGGGGAAGGTGTTAGGCACCCCTTAGGATCCACAAGTGTGGTTCCCGACCAGATTATTTTTTGTGAATTTGTGCAATTATCAAGCAAGACAAATAATGCTCAAATAATAGGGGATTTTAAATTTAAATACGCAAATGTTTGAAAGAAAACAATGCTTTGAAAAGAATTATAATCTAAGCATACTTGTGAACGTAAAAGGAGTCCTAGGCTTATTTGTAATATGGATCACATCAATGCAATACCCGGTATAACACTCTTCAAAAGAGCGGATACACGTGGTATTAGCACACCGGTCATCATATCCATATCTATCAGCTCAACCCAGTGAAGGTATTAAAGAGAGGATTGGTCTCGACCTCTATTGCATGCTGTTACCCGTCCCCTTCCTATCAATCCCGAAGGAATTTTAGGACTACTATTCCTATAAGTAGGACTGCATTTAGAAGGGGAACATGTAAACAATTGTAAGGCTTATGTATACCTCCGCAAATGATGCATATAAACTGCATGACTTAAACATAGTTAAGGTCTTAATTTTAAATCCTTAAGTAGGGTGTTTGAGTTCAAAACCACATTCATTATATAACTCAGAAAAGAAGTCTGAATCAGGCATGTCTGTTGGTTGTAACAGTTGATAATTAAACAGAGGCAGTTCCAGTTTTATTTAATTAATTACCAAAGGCTTGCCTAGGTGTGAGTAGGATTCAGTAGTTATTCAGGATTATTAAGACAGTTGGAGACTATTATTATTACCTAAACATGTTGTTCCAGTTGTTAAACACATAGAATTATGGCCAATTAGTTGTAAAGACTAAATGAAATTGTTTTATTCCCTTTTTTATGCACTCGTAGTTAGCCTAAGTGTGCTTAAGCGAATGAAGCCCTAAAGACATAATATCTAATATGCAGAGATGCAGAAGAATGTATATGCAGAACCCTAAACAGGATTTCTATACGAACAAATATTACAGCGTTTAGAACAGTAATTACTTGGATAGAGATGATATATTTGTTAATGTTGTTTAGCCTAAAACAGGATCTCTAAGTGTGCATGGCAGTAGGAACATGATTTATAAACACTGGTTATTAATACATTTAATGCAGGAATTGCTAAGTGATATGATAGTGAAATGGAGATGGTAAAAAATAGTAAGTATAAATCCTAAGGAACATGATCTCTAATGCATGAAATGAGTCCTAAGCATGGATTCTATTACGCTAGTAGGAATGTAAACCTAATAACATGCTTTCTACCCCTTTGATAACATGCATATTTCCCATCCCTTTTCACTAGCCAACCCCATAATGTTTACAAGTTATTACAAACCATGCGATTGAATTACATGAACATAAATGAAAGAAAAAAAAAGAAGCTACAACCATAGGAAGCTTGATCTTGACTTCCTATCTGAGTTATGTAATTAATCACTTCAATGCTAATATTATTCCAAAGCCTTTCTCATATCTAGGTGTGTCAGAGTTCCCTAAGGACCTCAAGGGTCCTGAGCAGTGCTCACACCCAAATTTGCATAACCAAACAGAATGAGTGCAGTGTGGAAGGGCCAACTCTTATGTGTCCAAGTTCAGAGGGAGCTTAAGGGTCCCAAGGCAAGGCTAAAACAAAAGGGGCAGAACCTCGATTCTAAGAGTAGGTGAGAGTGCTTGACATAGTTTGAAAAGAGTTTGTTTAAAAGCTGGGTTGAAAGTAATCAGTAACATAGGTGATTGAAAACAGTTGTGGTAGTAAACAAAACTCAAACTCCCAAAATGGGATCACACACAGGATCATAATCATATAAAGAGGTTTGGGACACACATACATTTGAATGTGAACACATAACCCCATTAAGGGTCTTAGGACTAGTTGGACATGCACAACAATGGCTGATACTAGACGATCACAGGCTAGTCAGAAAACACAAGCACATTGAAGGGATAAGGACCTGGGATGGAAAGTACATAGTAAGTGACTGGCAGAGTATGCTTTGAAACAAACATAGGGGAATGCATTAATCTACAGGGGAAAGGGAATATTATAGCATGCTGGTGATGCATCTTAACAGAACAAGCAGGAGTATACCAAAAACGAAAGAAGCTAAAACAAATAAGGAAGCATGTTATTGTTGGAGCTTTAAAATTAAACTAGGACATACTGGTCAAAGAAGCAAAGTGCAGAAAAGAAAAGTATGTAGGATTCCACAGTGTAGACTTGGCTTTCAGCCGGCTAGACAAAGTAGTAGCACAAATAGTAATAGAGAAATAAAGAGTTTTGAGTGTGTGTTTGTGTGTGTTTTATGAACTCAATTCTTCGTGTGTTTAAAAAAAGAGGGTAGGGTATTTATAGCTTTGAAAACGAGTACATATTAATGTAATAAGTAAAGTCTTAACACAAGCATTAAAATAATCACAAGCATAATCAATTAACACAAGTACTTCCTTTTAATCAAGGAAGTACTGTTTAATGAATACTAACAGAGATAATTAAGCAAAGAAAAATAATTTGAGGAAGATTGATTTCTGGCCATATAAGAGATAGAAAACTAGGGAGTTTACAATCGAGTCTAGTACAAAATATATTTAATTGGGAAAAGGATCAGCAGGGTAAAACATCACAGCAAAGGAAAAGAATCAATCAATTTTAAACAAAATGAGTGAAATCAGGGTTTATAAGAAAAACCTAGTAATTAAACCATCACTTTAGGCAATCAAGATTAATCAAGAAGTGGTCATGATTCTTCACTTCATTATATAAACAGAAAGGAATGAACATGCGTATTAGACATGCAGGGTCAATCATATTGACAAAGAAGCAACACAAATATATAGTAGTAGCAGGAGTAGGCTATGATTCAGTAGTGAAAGAAACCTACTCGGAGCACAGTAGTCAACAAAGTCAAGTAGTCACATAGAATCATAGGTGAAGAAACCATAGTAACAAGTAAAGGAAATCAACACACAGAAACAACAAAAAGTCTTTAAACTCATAGCAATAAGTGAAGAAAACATTTATAAAGAATTAAGTTTTGATAGAGCTAAGTTGAAAAGGTAAGAACTCAGAATCAGATAAGTCAAACAAGAAAAAAGGATTAAAACACAAAGAACTTAATCGAACCAAACTTGCATATAAAATAAATTAATAGAGATACAGAAACCCAGATAGAACAAAAATACTTATTTAACACGATGAACTAGATTGCACAGAAACATGGACAAACTATTTAAACATAGTAAAATCATAAAACCCACTGAAAATCGGAGAAAAGTTTAGGAAACCCTAATTTGAAAAATAAAGAGTTACTTTGAAAGAAAATCGGAGAACCTTTGAGAAAACACTAAAAAGTTCATAACAAGCACATATCTAAGATAGATCTGAAAGAAAATTGAAAGATCTTAAAATTTAGGGTTTCAGAGAAACCAGGAAAGTGAGAAAAGACTTTAAAAAGTTATCAATCTAGCCGAAAAATTCATGGATCCGACTTGAACGGTCATGGATGGCCGGTAAAAGACCATAGATAGAGGTTGATCAGGGATTGGACAGATCACGAGAATCACAAAAATAGGTAACCAATAGACATAGGAGACGAGTACACGCTTCAAACCGCCATGGGAGTCCATGGATTAGGTGGGGATTGAAGGGAATTAGCGTATATTTAGGTAGAGGAGGCTAGGATTTAGGTGATGTTGCAGAGAGAGTTTGAGAGGAAGGGATTCAAGGGCGGCGGGTGGTGAGAAGTGATTTATGTTTAGGGGTCGTTTGGGTTAAAAATGGTAAGGGTAAACGGTGGCCATTGATCTGAATGATCAACGACCTAGATTAAAAAGGGTAGGTGGGGATCTGGGTTTTGGTTGGTTTTAAAAGGGTTAAGGTCGGGTTAAAATGAAAATTGGGTTGGAGAATTGGGGCTTGATTTGGGGTTAAATTGGAAGCCAATTTGGGCTAAAATTTTGTCACGACCCTAACCCCGGTCGTGATGGCGCCCAAAATATTGCTAGGCAATCCCGACCATTTCAACACCCATAACCACTTAACCACAATTCATGATTTAATTTAACACAGACAATTTACAAAGTCTTAATACAAACAATCCAAAATGAAGTTATAACATGCAGAATCTCAGATAGAAATACTACTGCCCAGCCCAAATGATCCGGCGTCACAAGTCTGAGCCTCTAACATAAGAGTGCCAACCTACGATATAATGTTCTGAAGAAATGCAGAATAAAAATAAATAGGATAGACGGGAAGATCAAGACTGCGGACGAGATACAACTACCTTGATGCTCCCGGATGTGATGCTCAACAGAGAAAAGTCTCATTCAGCCTTAGTGGGTGCACTTGAATCTGCACACAAGGTGCAGAGAGTAAAGTTAGTACTTCCAGCTCAGTGAGTAATAAACATAAATAAAGGCTGAGAATAAGAAGTCCCGAGTAAGCACAAAGTAGTTTTATAAATACAACAACTCAAACCCAGCAGCATGAAGTCAATAAATTAATGAAAACGCTTAAGGAAATACCACAACAGATAAATAAGTATATGCCAATCAAATATGCAATGCAACACATAAATCGGTACTCTCCAGTACCCGCTGCAACGTGCCGCCCGCTCTATTTATTTATCTTCGGCGGCTCTCACTGGGGTATGCAGACTCTGAGAGGAGACCATTACGGACCAAACGTAATATCAAGCCATCTTGTGGCATCCATTAGGGCGTAAGCCTCAATCAATATCAATAAAATACTGCTACAGCGCGCAGCCCGATCCTACACTCAGTCCAGAATCACATAAGCCCCTCGGGCGCAATAGCATGTAAAATATTCAGCCCAAACTTCATTAGAAATATTATTTAATTTCCAAGTTTTTAGAAAAAAGTGGCTGAGTTTGCAAAACAGTATTAAATAATAGGACCGAGTTCAATTATATGTTAATATGGTAAGAAACAAGTAAAAACAATCCCTGAAGGATTCAAGCAGTTGGCACGAAGCCCAATTATGATAATTAATCCATTTTTATAAAGATATCAACTATGCTTCAATCAATTAGGTAGTAATTTTATTAAGCGGGGCGGACCAAGTCACGATCCCTGACGGTGCTCTACTCCATGCCCGTTATCCGGCGTGCAAGTCACCTCAACATAGCACTACAATGTGCGAATTCGGGGTTTCAAACCCTCAGAACATCATTTACATCTATTATTCACCTTGAACCAGCTATTTCTTTAACTCGCAATGCCTTTGCCCCTCGAACTGGACTCCACGTCCGTTGAATCTATCCAAAATCAGAACGAATGCATCACATTATGCTATAGAAATAATACCCAATCGAAAATAACTGAAAAACATCAAAATTCCAAAATTTGGCAAAACTCGAGCCCCAGGTCCGCATCTCGAAACTCTGAAATTCTTACACTAACGGGTTCCTTATCTCGCCCCGAGTCTATACATATAAAGAACACCAAAATCAGAGTCCAAATGACCCCTCAAATTCCAATTTAAAACTCTTAAAATCCAAGCCCTAGCTTCTTCCGATTTGGCTAAATTCTCAAGACATTCAAGGATAATTCCACAATATAATAGTGTTTTTAACTCATAAAACTTACCTCCAGTCAATCTCCTTTGAATACCTCTTCAAATGCTCCTAAGTTGCTCTCAAAATGCTCAAAAATGGAGGAAAATGGGTTTGGGTTCGCGGATGAAAAGTTTTTTAACATTCTGCCCGGACCACTGTAGCCAACCTTATGCGATCGCAGCCTACCAATTGCGATCGCAAAGCACAAAATTTCCAGCTTCAAATTTAACCCCATGCGATCGCGGATATGCCCATGCCATCGCAATGCACAAGGTCCTTAGCCTATGCGATCGCACACCAACTCCTGCGATCGCATTGAACAAATTTCTACTAAAAATCCCGGATCAAATTTACACTGTGCGATCGCATGCCCCCCTATGAGGTCGCATTGAACAACCAAACAACCCCTTAAAATCCTTCTATGCGATCGCATCCCCTCTCATGCGATCGCATAGAGCAAAATCCTGCAGCACTGACCTGCAAATTTTCTGCAACAATCTAAGTCCCAAACACCTCCCGTCAGCTATCCGAATTCACCCCGAGGCACCCGAGACCTCAACCAAATATACCAACACCTCCTAAAACATCATACAAACTTGTTCCAATCATCAAAACACCTCAAACAATGCCAAAACCATCCAATTACATCGAATTCAATCCTAAGTTCTTCTAAAACTTCCAAAACACGCATTCGATCCCAACCAAAACACCTCTGAATAACCTAAAATTTTGCACACACATCCCAAATCACCTGACGAAGCTACTGCTACTCTCGGAATTCCATTCCGACCCTCAGATCAAATTCTCACCTATCAACTGGAATTTTCCAAAATACGAACTTCGCCAATTTAAGCCTAATTCTACACCGGACCTCCAAAATTAATTCCGATCACACTCCTAAGTCACAAATCATTCCCCGAAGCTAACCGAATCACCAGAAATCACATCCGAGCCCTCTAACACATAAGTCAACATCCGGTTGACTTTTCCAAACTAAGCTTTCCTTAAAGAGACTAAGTGTCTCATTTCCTTCTAAAATTAATCACAAAATCAACTTGTTCACACCCAACACTGATAATGAAGCATAAAGGAGCAGAAAATAGGGGAAACGGGGCGGTAACGCACGTGACAACGGGTCGGGTCATCACATCCTCCCCAACTTAAACAGACGCTCGTCCTCGAGCGAGTCAAGAAACATACCTGAAGCCTCAAATAGGTGTGGATATTTGCTCCGCATCTCCCGCTCGGTCTCCCAGGTAGCCTCCTTCACGGGCCAGCCTCTCCACTGCACTTTCACTGGAACAACATTCTTTGACCTCAACTTCCGAACCTGACGATTCAATATGGTTGTTGGCTCTACATCATAAGTCAAGTCACCCTCCAGCTGAACTGTACTGAAATCCAGAACATGGGACGGGTCCCCAATGTACTTCCGGAGCATAGAAACATGAAAAATTGGATGCACGCCCGACAAGCTAGGTGGGAAGGCAAGCTCATATGCCACCTCCCCAATCCACCTAAGCACCTTAAATGGACCAATGAGCCGCGGACTCAATTTCCCTTTCTTTCCGAATCTCATAACACCTTTTGTGGGTGAAGCCTTCAGCAAGACCTTCTCACCAATCATATATGACACATCTCGGACCTTCCTATCCGCATAACTCTTCTGCTTCGACTGTGCTGTACGAAGTCTCTCCTGAATCACCTTCACCTTCTCCAATGCATCCTGAACCAAATCTGTCGCCAATAATCTAGCCTCGCCGGGCTCGAACCAACCAACTGGAGATATGTACCGTCTCCCATACAAAGCCTCATACGGTGCCATCTAGATGCTAGACTGATAGCTATTGTTGTAGGCAAACTCTGCAAGAGGTAGAAATTGATCCATGACCCTCCAAATTCAATAACACAGGTGCATAACATATCTTCCAATATCTGAATGGTGCGCTCGGACTACCCATTCTTCGGAGGGTGAAAAACTATACTCAACTTCACCTGAGTGCCTAACTCTCACTGAACCGACTTCCAAAACTGGGAAGTAAACTGAGTGCCCCTATCTAATATGATCAAAACTGGGACACCATGCAACCGAACAATCTCCCGAATATATAACTCTGCTAGCCGCTCTGAAGAATAAGTAGTACAAACCGGAATGAAGTGCGCGGACTTGGTCAGCCTGTCTACAATCACCCAAATAGCATCAAATTTCTTCAAAGTACGTGGGATTCCTTTAACAAAATCCATAGTGATCCTCTCCCACTTCCACTCAGGAATAACCATTTGCTGATGCAAGCCACCCGATCTATGATGCTCATATTTCACCTATTGACAACTAAGACACCGAGCTACAAACTCCACAATATCTTTCTTCATCTTCCGCCACCAATAGTGCTGTCTAAGATCCTGATACATCTTCGAGGCACCCGGATGAATGGAATACCACAAACTATGGGCCTCTTCCAATATTATCTCCCAAAGCACATCCACATTGGGCATGCAAATCTGGCCCTGCATCATCAACACACCATCATCCCCAATGGTCATGTCTCGAGCATCATTGTGGTGAACTTTGTCCTTAAAGACAAGAAAATGCTGATCATCATACTGGCACCCCCTGATGTGGTCATATAAAGAAGACCAAGAAACCACGCAAGCCAATGCCCGACTGGGCTAAGAAATATCCAATCTCACAAATCGATTAGCCAAGGCCTGAACATCAACTGCAAATGGCTTCTACTCAACTGGAATGTACGCCAAGCTCCCCATACTCACCGCCTTTCGGCTCAAAGCATCGGCCACTACAATGGCCCTCCCCAGGTAATACAGAATAGTGATATCATAATCCTTCAGTAACTCTAGCCACCTCCGCTGCCTCAAATTAAGGTCCTTTTGCTTGAACAAATACTGAAGACTGTGATGATCAGTGAATACCTCGCAAGATACACCATACAAATAATGCCTCCAAATCTTCAATGCACGAACTATAGCAGCCAACTCCAGATCATGGACAAGGTAGTTCTTCTTGTGGGGCTTCAACTAACGAGAAGCATAAGCAATAACTCTACCCTCCTTCATCAATATACAACCAATCCCAACTCTCAAAGCATTACAATATATGGTATAGGAACTTGAAGGTGATGGAAAAACCAATACTGGAGCTGTGGTCAAAGCTGTCTTGAGCTTCTGAAAGCTCTCATCGCACTCATCCGACCATAAAAATTAAGCACCCTTCTCAGTCAACTTAGTCAAGGGAGATGCGATAGATGGAAAACCCTGAACAAACCGGCGATAATAACCTGTCAAACCAAGGTAATTACGAATCTCTGTGGTTGAGGAAGGTCTAGGCCAACTCTGCACTGCCTCTATCTTCTTTGGTTCAACCTGAATACCCTCACTGGACACCACATGTCCTAAGAAAGCCACTGAACTGACCCATAACTCACACTTGGAGAACTTTGCGTAAAGCCTCTCCTCCCTCAATCTCTATAATACAACTCGTAAATGATATGCGTGCTCCTCCCGACTGTGCGAGTACATTAGAATGTCATCAATGAATACTATGACAAATGAATCTAGATAAGGCCGAAATACACTGTTCATCAGATGTATGAACGCTGCTGGGGCATTGGTCAGCCTGAAAGACATGACAAGAAACTCATAGTGACCATATCTACTCCTGAAAGCAGTCTTATGAATATCTGAATCCCTGATCTTCAGCTGCTGATAAACCAACCGGAGATCAATCTTGGAAAACATCCTCGCTCTCTGCAGATGGTCAAAAAAATCATCAATACTAGGTAGGGGATACTTGTTCTTCACTTTTACTTTGTTCAATTGCCTATAGTCGATGCATATTCTCATTGTTCCATCCTTCTTCTTCACAAACAGAACTGGCGCACCCCAAGGTGACACACTAGGTCGAATGAATCCCTTATCCAGGAGCTCCTGAAGCTGCTCCTTTAATTTCTTCAACTCTGCTGGTGCCATACGATATGGCAGAATAGAAATGGGCTGAGTTCTCGGGGCTAGATCAATACCAAAATCAATATCCCTATCCGGTGGCATGCCCGACAGGTCTGCACGAAATACATCGAAAAAATCCCTCACAACTGGAACATAATCAATGCTAGGAGTCTCAGCTCCAACATCCCTCACAAACGCCAAATAAGAAAGAAAACCCTTCCCAACCATACGTTGGACCTTTAAGAATGAAATAACTATACTCGGGACATATTCAGTCATACCACGCCACTCAATCCGCAGAACACCCAGAATAGCCAAAGTGACTGTCTTAGCATGACAGTCTAGAATAGCATGACACGGAGATAACCAGTCCATGCCCAGAATGACATCAAAATCCACCATACTCAATAGCAATAGATCGACTCGGGTCTCCAGACCCCCAATAGTCACCAAACATGATTGATATACATGGTCTACAATAATAGTATCACCCACCGGGGTGAACAGGTAAAGAAAGACACTTTAGGGACGTACCCAAATGATGAGCAAAATATGAAGAAACATATAAATAGGTGGAACCGGGATCAAATAATACTGAGGCATCTCAGTGGTAAACTGAAACAATACCTGTAATGACAACGTCTGAGGCAATGGCATCTGCCCTGCCCGACATAGCATAAAAATGAGCCTGGCCACCGCCTGATCGATCTCCACCTCTGGGACGACCCCTGGCTGCCTGATCTCCACCCCTAGCTGACTTGGTGGGTGGTGAAGTAACTAGAGAAGAAGTCGAGGGCTGGCCCCTTTACTGATGTTGTCTGCCATGAAGTCGAGGGCACTGCTTCCTCAAGTGACCAAACTCTCCGCACTCATAACAGCTGCCCGATGCTGGAGATGGGAAGTGAAGGGAACCCCTCGCACCGGAGTGACTAGCAGATGCACTCGGTGCAGAAGAACCCTGAACTGATGGGGCATGAGATGAACTCTGAGCTGGGAGAGCGCTGAGTGAAGATTGACCCTACTGGGACCCATGATGACCATGGCCTGGAGATCCCCCACGATAATCTGGACGGGCCGACTGAGCAGGCCTGAAAGAATGACCTCTACCCTACTAGAACTGGCCCCTCGAAGGAGCACAACTGTAACTGCCCGATCCACGAGGCCTCTTGGCCTCCCTTTCCTCTCGCTCTCTACGGCGAACTGACTCGATCTCACGAGAGATATCCACCATCTCCTCAAACGTAGCACCCAATACTCTCTCTCTAGTCATCATAATACGGAGATGGTAGTTAAGGCCATCCACAAATCTCCTAATCCTCTCACGGTCTGACGGAACCATCCAAGTAGCATGACGGGCCAACTGCGAAAACCTCATCTCGTACTGATTCACTGTCATATCCCCATGCGTGAACCACTGAAACTACCTACGCAGCTCCTCCCTACGGGACGAAGGTACATACTTCTCCAGAAAAAGAGCAGAGAACTGCTGCCAAGTCAGAGGTGCTGCACCGGCAGGACTACGCCTCTCAAAATCCTCCCACCAAGTAAAAGCAGCTCCTGTGAACTGAAAGGTAGTAAATGCCACACCACTCAACTCAAGAATCCCTACTGTACGGAACATACGCTGACACTTGTCAAGAAAATCCTGGGCATCCTCGCCCACAGGACCACCGATGTCGGAGGTTGGAGCCTACCAAATCTCTCAAGACAATGCTGCTCATCGTCTGGCATAGTTGGAACCACGCAGTCCTGAATTGGTGTAATCGGCTGAGCGGGAGGCACTTCCGACATCTGAAATCCCTGCACTACCTGCTCAGGTGTGCGAGAAACGAGGGTCTGATTGCTTTTCCCGACCTGTGAAGTAGATGCTGTAGTGGTAGCTAAAACTACCTGAGCCAAGCCAGTGCAAACTGATAAGATCTATGCCAAAATCTCCTAAAGAGCCGGAATCACGATAGGCACAGCTAGTGCCTGAACATGCACTTCTGGAATATACATAGCTGGAGCCTGATCCTGAGCTGGGGCAACTGGTGGATCAGCAGGTGCTACCCCAGCTGCTCTTCCTATGCCACGACCACGACCACGACTATGCCCACAGCCTCTGGTGGCCTCAGTGGGCGGTACTGTAGTAGTCCGTCTCGTCCGATAGCTCATGTCCTCACCATATGTGAGAGAATAGAATAATAGATGTTTAGTTCTTAGTTCAACAAAGCCGCACAACAAGAATTTCAAGAATGTGAGGTTTTTCCTAAAGGTTCTGCAACCTCTCGAGGATAAATACAGATGTCTCCATACCGATCTGCGAGACTCTACTAAACCGGCTAATGACTCGCGAGACCAAGTAACCTAGGCTCTGATACCAACTTGTCACGACCCCAACCACGATCGTGATGGCGCCCAACATATTGCTAGGCAAGGCCGACCATTTCAACACCCTTAATCACTTAACTACAGTTCATGATTTAATTTAACATAGACAATTTACTAAGTCTTAATAACAAAAATCCAAAATGAAGTTATAACATGCGGAATCTTAGATAGAAATACTACTGCCCAACCCAAATGATCCGGTGTCACAAGTCTAAGCCTCTAACATACGAATGTCAACCTACTACATGATGTTCTAAAGAAATACGGAATAAAAATAAATAGGATAGACGGGAAGATCAGGACTGCGGACATCGTGTAGCTACCTTGATGCTCCCGGATGTGATGCTCAATAGAGAAAAGTCTCACTCAGCCTTAGTGGGTGCACCTGAATCTGCACACAAGGTGCAGAGAGTAAAGTGAGTACTTCCAACTCAGTGAGTAATAAACATAAATAAAAGCTGAGAATAAGCAGTCCTGAGTAAGCACAAAGTAGTTTTATAAATACAGCAACTCGAACCCAGCATCATGAAATGAATAAATCAATGAAAACGCTTAAGGAAATACCACAACCGATAAATAAGTATATGCCAATCAAATATGCAATGCAACACATAAATACTCTCCAGTACCCGCTGCGACGTGCAGCCCGCTCTATTTATTTATCATCGACGACGCTCACAGGGGTGTGCAGATTCCGGGAGGGCCCCCTTATGGCCCAAGCGCAATATCAAGCCATCTTGTGGCATCCATTAGGCCCTAAGCCTCAATCAATATCAATATAATACTGCTGCGGCGTGCAGCCCAATCCTACAATCAGTCTAGAATCACATAAGCCCCTTGGGCACAATAGGATGTAAAATATTCAGCCCAAACTTCATTAGAAATATTATTTAAGTTCCAAGTTTTTAGAAAAAGTGGTTGAGTTTGCAAAACAGTAGTAAATATTAGGACTGAGTTCAATTATCTTTAAATATGGTAAGAAACCATTAAAAACAATCCCTGAAGGATTCAAGCAGTTGGCACGAAGCTCAATTATGATAATTAATCCATTTTTATAAGGATATCAACTAAGCTTCAATCAATTAGGTAGTAATTTTATTAAGTGGGGTGGACCAAGTCACAATCCCTGACGGTGCTCTACCCCACGCTTGTTATCCAGCGTGCAAGTCACCTCAACATAGCACTACAATGTGCGAATTTGGGGTTTCAAACCCTCAGAACATCATTTACATCTATTACTCACCTTGAACCGGCTATTTCTTTAACTCGTGATGCCCTTGCCCCTCCAATTGGCATCCACGTGTGTCAAATCTATCCAAAATAAGAACGAATGTGTCACATTATGCTATAGGAACAATACCCAATCGAAAATAACTGAAAAACTTCAAAATTTTGAAATTTGGCAAAACCCGAGCCCCGGGCCTGCATCTCGAAACTCAAAAATTCTTACACCAACGTATTCCTTATCTTGCCCCGAGTATATACCTATAAAGAACACTAAAATAAGAGTTTAAATGACCCCTCAAATTCCAATTTAAAACTCTTAAAATCCAAGCCCTATTTTCTTCCTATTTGGCTAAATTCTCAAGAATTTCAAGGATAATTCTATAATATAATCGTGTTTTTAACTCATAAAACTTACCTCCGGTCAATCTCCTTTGAATCCCTCTTCAAATGCTCCCAAGTAGCTCTCAAAATGCTCAAAAATGGAGGAAAATGGGTTAGGGTTCGCGGATAAAATGTTTTTAACATTCTGCTCGGACCATTGTAGCCAACCCTATGCGATCGCAGCCTACCCATTGCGATCACAGAGCTCAAAATTTCTAGCTTCAAATTTAACCCTATGCGATCGCAATGCACAAGGTCCTTAGCCTATGCGATCGCACACCAACTCCTGCGATCGCATTGAACAAATTTCTACTAAAAATCCCGGATCAAATTTACACTATGCTATCACATGCCCCCCTATGCGATCACATTGTACAACCAAACAACCCCTCCAAATCCTTCTATGCGATCGCATCCCCTCTCCTGCGATCGCATAGAGCAAAATCCTGCAGCACTGACCTGCAAATTTTCTACAACAACCTAAGTCCCAAAAAACCCTCGTTAGCCATCCGAATTCACCCCTAGGCCCCTGGGACGTCAACCAAAAATACCAACACTTACTAAAACATCATACAAACTTGTTCCAGTCATCAAAACGCCTCAAACAACGCCAAAACCATCAAATTACATCGGATTCAATCCTAAGTTCTTCTAAAACTTCCAAAACACGCATTCGATAAAAAACCCAACCAAAACACCTCCGAATAGCTTGCAATTTTGCACACACATCCCAAATCTCCTAATGAAGCTACTGCAACTCTCGGAATTCTATTTTGACCCTCGGATCAAATTTTCACCTACCAACCGGTATTCTCCAAAATTCTAACTTCGCCAATTCAAGTCCAATTCTACACCGAACCTCCAAAATCAATTCTGATCACACTCCTAAGTCACAAATCATTACTCGAAGCTAACCAAATCACCAGAAATCACATCCGAGCCCTCTAACACATAAGTCAACGTCCGGTTGACGTTGCCAAACTAAGCCTTCCTTAAAGAGACTAAGTGTCTCATTTCCTTCTAAAATCAATCAAAAATCAACTCGTTCACACCCAACACTGATAATGAAGCATAAAGGAGCAGAAAATGGGGAAACGGGGCAGCAACGCACGTGACGATGGGTCGGGTCGTCACAAATTTAAATAGCCACTTTTTCTCTTTTTAATTTATATAAAATACTAAATAGTTTCTGAAAATAAATTGAAAAATACAAAAATTATTTATAACACTTAATTAACAATTTAAAAATACTAGGATAAATTTTATGAATATAAGACACAATTAAACCTTACAAATGGCTAATATTGCAATTATTTACAATTTAGCTTTAAAAATACAAAATGAATTTGTAAGAATATGTAAAAATTGTTTTAGCCATATTTTGACATAAATATGAAAATCCAATAGATGAATTACCCAAATAATAATTTTGGACATAATTATTGGGATTTTATGGATGAAAAAAGGGAAAAAATCAATTTAAAAACATTAAAAATTATGGAGAAAATAATAAAATGGTTGGACATGCTTATATATGCTATCTTGAAAGTATTTTGTATATTGAAACTATATAGGAAAAAATTGGGTGTCAACAGTTGCCCATCTTTACCGGGGAAGGACGAAAGAGTTTTCGGATAAAGAAATGATGACCAATTTTGACCGAGCGAAATGATTTTGGAAGATTCAAGTTGCACCCCGGATTCTGAGCTACCTATATATCCTTGGTATTAGAGGAATTAGGATGTATGTAGTTCAGGATTCACTTGCAGAGTGTGCCGATGAAGATATTTCAAAAACGGACCCAATATCTAAAAATGGTAGCCTTAAGCAAGAAATAAAATAACAAATGAGAGTAGAGTTTTCTTAGCTGACAGCATATTGCGATGTTGTGATTACTGGGAGCATTGTGACATACGGGACACCACCGGTGTGCGAATAGCAAATGTTGGCAAGTGTAACGGTGAAGAGAGCTATATTCTTGAACAACATTTGTTCCATGAGTGTGTAGTACATTTTAATGATTTTGCGATCCTTGTGCCTGCATCCAAAGAAAAATTGTGAGTTTTGTAAAGGGGAAAAGGTTAGTTCATATCCCTGCTGGCTTTGCTTGACACATTCTGCTTTGATCTTGTGATGCCATCTGCATCATTAGGGTAGTATTGCTAAACGAAACACTTTCAATAAATGAAAATGCATGATTTTTTAAAAGTATTACATAAATGTATAATTGAAATAGTTTTTTAGATGAACCAACGACTGTGACGTGGTTCGAGACATTACAACCTCTCTTGCTACGGAATTTTGAGGGTCCTCCTCAAAATTCTGCCCCAGTTTGATGGGTTGACGTTTCTAATTATTGCTAGTGCGGCCATCGGTTGAAATTACTTAGGAATTTTGAGGGTACTCCTCAAAATTCTACCCCAGTTTCAAATTTAGAGGGGAAATGAAAATTTTATTGAATTGTGACCGAACCCAAAGAGCTGCCTACGTATCCTCTCTTAAATGGGAATCAGGTCAGGCATAGTTCAATTTACATCATGTATGAGGGCGTCTGAATTAATCAGCTTTGGCCAGACTTCACCATCCAATTATACAAGTATGAGGGCTCCTCTTGTCAAAACCCAGTGAACCATGTATGGGCCCTGCCAGTTGGGAGAGAACTTCCCTAAGGCTTCATTTTGTTGTGGAAAGTTTTTTTAACACCAGCTGTCCCGGTGTGAACTGTTTTGGCTTGACTCTTTTGTTGAAAGCTTTGGACATTGTTCTGGTAGAGTTGACCATGGAAAAATGCATTCATTATTTTTCCATCTATAAGGGCTAGTTGCTCATAATGACTCTTCACCCACTCTGCATTGTCGAGCTCAGCTTCATATATGATCCTTAGGAAAGGAATTTATACTTTGGTAGGGATGACAGACGCTGTGCCATAAACCAGCATATAAGGGGTTTCCCCGGTTGATATGCAGACTGTGGTGTGATGCCCCAATAAAGAAAATGATAAATTTTCATGCCACTATTTATGCTTCTCTATCATTTTCCTCAATATCTTCTTGATATTCTTGTTGGCGGCTTCTACGGCTCCATTCAATCAAAGCTTGTTGGATGTGGAATTCTTGTGTCTGATCTTGAAGATCTCACACATAGATTTTATCAAATCTCTATTGAGATTGGATCCATTATCAGTAATGATTGGCTCTGGAATACCAACTATACAAACAATGCGGTCGCGGACAAAGTCTGCCTCGACTTTCTTAGTTATTGCCTTGTAAGATGCTGCTTTAACCCACTTGGTAATATAGTTGATTGCTACTAGGATAAACTTGTGTCCATTGGAAGGGGCAGGCTCGATTGGTCTAATGAAGTCCATTCCCCAGGCGACGAATGACCACGGTGAGCTTGTTGTGTTGAGCTCGCTTGGAGGTACCTTTATCATGTCTGCATATATCTGACAGTGATGGCATTTCCGGAGATACTGGATGCAGTCTGTTTCCATAGTCATCCAAAAGTAACCAACATGGAGTATCTTCTTTGCTAAGACAATACTGTTCATGTGTGGACTACAAGTCCCCGCATGAATTTCCTCTAGCAGCTTGGATGCTTCCTTTGCCTCAACACATCTTAATAGTCCAAAATTAGGAGTCTTCCTATACTGGATTCCTCCGCTGTGAAAGAAGTTGGACAATCTCCGAAGTGTGCATTTCTGAGTATGATTGGCAAGCTCCGGGTACTCTCCTTTTGCCAAAAATTCCTTGATATGATGAAACCAAGGTTTTCCGTCTTCTTCCTCTTCAATGTGGGCAGAGTAAGATGGCTGATTATGAATTTTCACCAAAATAGGATCAATAAAATTCTTACAGGGATGCTATATCATAGATAACAGGGTAGCCAATATATCAGCAAACTCATTCAGGACTTTGGGAACCTGTTGGAATTCAGTCTTCGTGAACCTCTTTCTCAATTCCTATACATGATGCAGATCAGGTGTATATTGGAGTTCTTGGTTGCCCATTCTTCTCGTAATTGATGTATAATTAAATCTGAATTTCCAATCACTATCAACTTTTGCACGTTCATGTCAATGGTCATTTTGAGCCCTAGGATGAAGGCTTCATACTCAGCTATATTGTTGGTGTATGGGAACCTGAGTTTGGCAGACACTGGATAATGCTGACCCGTCTTTGATACCAAGACTGCTCCTATGCCAACTCCTTTCAAGTTTGCTACCCCAACAAAGAACATTCTCCAACCGTCATAGGATTCTGCAACATCTTCTCCTATGAATGATACCTCTTTATCAGGAAAGTGCATTTTTAGGGGTGTGTATTCTCCTTCCACGGGGTTTTCAGCAAGGTAGTTGACCAGTGCCTGTCCCTTGATCGCTTTCTGAATTACGTAAACAATGTCGAACTCACTCATCAGGATTTGCCACTTAGCTAGATTGTCGGTGTGCATGAGTTTCAGAAAGATGTACTTCAAAGGATCTATCCTTGATATGAGATACGTGGTATAAGCACAGAAGTAATGCCTCAGCTTCTGAGCTACCCTAGTCAAAGCACAATAGGTGCATTCCAATAGAGAATACCAGACCTCATACGGAGTGAACTTTTTATTGAGATAATAAATGGCTTGTTCCTTCCTCCCTATTTCATCATGCTACCCTAGAACGTAGCCGAAAGCTCCATCTAACACTGTAAGGTAGAGTAATAAGGGTCTACCTGGATCGGGCGAAACTACGACTGGTGGTGTTTACAAGTACTCCTTGATTCTGTCAAAGGCCTTTTGGTAGTCATCAGTTCATTTGGTAGCGGCGTCCTTCTTTAACATTTTAAAGATTGGCTCACAGATAACTGTATACTGTGCTATGAATCGACTGATGTAGTTCAGCCTTACCAAGAAACTCATCACATCTTTCTTGTTCTTTGGTAGTGGTAATTCTTGAATGGCTTTCAACTTCGATGGATGTAGTTCTATTTCTCGGCGGCTCACAATAAACCCCAGCAACTTTCTAGCAGGAACCCCAAATGCACACTTTGCGAGGTTTAGTTTCAGGTTGTACCTCCGTTGTCTATTGAAAACTTCCTTAGATCTTCTATGTGGTCACTGGCCTTCTTGGATTTGGTGATAACATCATCCACATATACCTCTATCTCCTTGTGTATCATATCATGGAAAATGGTTGTCATGGCCCTCATGTAGGTGGCCCCTGCATTCTTCAGGCCGAATGGCATCATCTTGTACAATACACTCCCCACGACATAATGAAAGTCGTTTCCTCACCAACTTCCTCATCCATCCAGATCTGATGGTAGCCAGTGAAGCAATATATGAATGATTGTAGCTCATGCTTGGCGTAATTATCAATTAGAATGTGTATATTTAGTACTGGCACAATGTTGTCTAACCATGTCATGTACTCAACCACCCTGAGAACCTTAGCTTTGATCTACTTGGTGACTTCTTCCTTGATTTTCCGACTTATATCATGTTTGAACTTTCTGAGCTTTTGCGTTACCGGTGAACGCATTGGATCAGTTGGCAGTTTGTGAGCCACAATAGACATACTCAAACCGGTCATGTCGTCATACGACCAGACAAATATGTCCTCCTACTCCTTTAGAAACTCTGTGTATTCTTTCTTCTCTGATGGCGACAGGTGAATACTAATTCGTATTTCCTTGACATTTTCTACTTCTCCCAAGTTAACAATTTTGGTTTCGTCCAGGTTGGAATTAGGTCTGTTCTCAAAGTTCTCAACTTCTTTGATAATCTCATCAGGTATATCATCTTCTTCTGAATCAATGTCCATTTGTTGCGTTGTCTCATTGCATGTCACAGTCATTGGTTCATCAAGATAAGTAATAGTAATGTTGTATTGGTAAAGTAAGGAGAAAAATAATAGAAATAAATATTAATTCATAGGAAAAATGAATCATGCTTTTGATAAATTGAATAATTGTTTCAAACATTAAAGATCTTATTGCGGAAATTGAAAAATGCGAAAAGAAAATCATTCAGTAAATAAAACAGTGAATAGTGCTTGTTGTTGATACCCAATTTTTCCTTAAGTATTTTTATACCCAAATATTTTAAAAATAACATATTGGTGCATATATAAGCACACCCAAGAATTTTGGTATTTTAATGATTTTTAAAACCAATTTGTTGCCTATTTTAGTACAACAAAATCCAATAATTATTTCCAAAATTATTATTTTGGCGAATAGTTCATTTTATTCTCACATTTGCACCAAAATATAATTAAGGTATTTTTTGCATATTTTTACAATTTTTTTGGTAATTTAAAAGCTAAATTGTGTATAATTGCAATTACAGCCTATCTTGTAATTTATAGCGTTTTATGTTTATAAAATTAATTCCAGTATTTTTATATTAATATTTATATAATATTCATTTACCCAGTACTTTTAATTTGCTCTTAAAATCTGTATTACTATTTTATAAAAAAAATTAAAGGGAAATTGGCTATTTACGATTTGGCCTCAGTTGCATTTCAATTATAGCCAATTTGGGAACCCCAATTAACCTAGTTTCAAAGTTCAAAATTACCCAGCCCAATTTCAAATTAACCCAATCCCTGACCTATTTATCCGATCCGCGCGACTCCCATTCAATCTAGGCCGTTGATCTAAATGATCAACGACCACCCTTCATTCTTTCCTTTTTAATCTTTTAACATGTTTATGTTTTGGCTATGATTTGTTCATGTTTATTCTTCTATCTATTTCAGCATGTTAAAAACCCTAATTCCTTTTTAGTTTATCCGAGTTCTAAAAGCTGCTTGTTTAAATGTGCATTTGTTCTTTGTTGTTGATTCTTTCTTCCTCGTTTAATTTATTTAATTTTAAGTTCTTACTATCTTGCAAAACCTGGTTACTGTTAAAGCCCTAATTTTCTTTAGAAGTTTTCTCACTTGTTCCTACTCTGAGACCCTTTACTTGCTTCTATGTCTTCTTCACTGCTGTTTCTATGTGATTACTTGACCTGCTTGACTACTGTGCTTCGAATATTTTCTTACTACTGAACCCTAGCTTACCCTAATGCTACTATATATTTGTGCTACTTCTTTTCATCAACATGTCTAACATTGCATGCTTGTTCATTCCTTGCTATTTATATAGTGAAGTGCAGAATCATGTTCCTTTCTTGTTTGATCTTGATTCCTTTGATCTTGTGACTGACTGCAAAAAAGATTTTTCTTACGAGCCCTAATTTTTACTCATCTAATCAAAATTAATTGATTTACTTCCTTTATTATGATGTTTTACCTTGTTGAATCCTTTCCCAAAATAAACCTATTTTGTACTTAGACTGGATTATTTACTTAATGCTTTTACTATCCCTTTTCATGGCAATAATCAATTTGCCCCAAACTGATTTTCTTTCCTTAATTAGGCCTGCTGATCCATTCAGCAGTGTTTCCCTAATTAAAGGGGAATCACTTGGGTTAATTGATTCTGAATGGTGATTGTTTCCATGTTTATATTTTAATTTTACTTATTACCTTATTTTTCTACATGTTTCCAAAGCTATAAATACCTACACTCTTCTCTTTCAAGCACACGAACACAGACGAACTGTCTAAATTCAAAAATCACTCTTACACTTAAAATAAAATCTCTCTCTCACTCTATTTTTTTGCACTTTGGTTTTCTACTGGTATGTCCTAGTTAATTTACAAGCTTCAACAACATGTTTTTCGTTCCTGTACACTTCTACTCATGTTTTCTGCAATCAAGATGTGTTATTAGCATGCTGTAATATGTTCCCTTTCCGTTGCAATTTAAAGTTTATCTATGTGTGTATTCTATCAGTTGTGTGTTGTTCATTTTCTACCTTATGAATCCCAAACCCCCATACCCCTTTATATGCTTTAAGTTATGGTTCAGAAACATGGCAATGTTTGAAATCATTGTCCATGGATATGAACTGGACCCTTTTGGGCCCTAAGCTTTGTCTATTTCCCATCCCCACTCCCTTATTGTGTGTGCTGAGTAACAGCCTTGGCCTGCCAGTATTTCTAATTATTGTTCAGGGATTGGCTTGACCTCCAGTAGGTCTTCACTCTCTAAATGCTTGATCAACAGGTTTGGTCAGGGGTTCTATTTTGTGGCTGGGCATGACTACCAGCCTGCCTGGGTAGCCCCCTACCCTTTCTATTGCACTTACACTCATTCTTAGAACTTAAGTTCTCCCCCCTCTTGTGTGAGCCTTGCCTTGGGACCCTTGAGCTCCCTCTGAACTTGGACACATAAGGGCTGGCCCTTCCATACTGCATAACTCAATTTCTGATTAACATCTTGGGTGTGCACTGCCTGGGGTTCCTGAAATCCCTTGGATCTCTGAAACATCCTAGATGAGAGAAGGCTTGGAAATCTGTATCTCGGAAGTGTCTCAATCTCATATTATTAGGCCTCAAGTCTGGATTAGGCTGCTCGTATGTAGCTGAGGATTTCTGATGTATTTTTTTAGTTCCAGTTCATTTCTTTTGGATTTTAATAACTTGTACAAGCTCGGGGAACTTGAGTAAAAGGGGGGTTGGGATTATTTTTATGCATCAAGGGTAGAGTTCATGCCTATAGGAGTTTGTTATGATTTCTGCAATTTCACACCTAGATATCATGCCTATAGGGTTAACTTTTAATTTCTGCACACACGCCTAGAAATCATGCCTATAGGGTAACTCTTAATTTCTGCAATTTCACACCTAGAAAACATGCCTATAGGGTTTAACTTTTAATTTCTGCAAATACGCCTAGATATCATACCTATAGGTTAACTTTCAACTTCTGCAAACTCATACCTAGAAATCATGCCTATAAGATTCACTCATAATTTTTGCGTCTCCGCGCATAGATATCCTGCGTACAAGATTAACTTCCAATTGTCCTATAAAATATGGTCTATGGACAACAGCATTTTGCATTTATAAACAACACTAGGCAAACAGTTTGTAGGTTTAATAACAAAATCTGCATATAGATACCATGTTCCTAGGACCTTTGTTAACGTCTAAAAGGTGTCCAAATCAGCATACATATAGAAAGCATGCCTATAGGAAATCTCGAATCTGAATAGAGGTAATATTAACTGTTGTACTCGTAATGTCCTGTTAAAATTGGTAACCCTTTTTCAGTATGCATCTTTTTTCTAAAATCAAGTGTACATCACGCCTAGTCTAACCACCACTTAGAGGATTAACAATTAGATCGGTTTAGTCAACTACATTCGAGTAAGCCTATTGTAGACTTTTTGCCTAAAAATATGCGTTGAACCAGTCCGCTCGTCGCTTTATTTAATTAAGACCAAAAATAGTACGTGTAAGACATGCTAAACTCTATGACTTTTGCTGGTTTATGGAGGCATATTTGAGCCCTATTTGCTAGCCTGATTCCCTCTATTTGCACTTATGTGTTTTGGTTGACGCCTTAGCATTTTGTCCTTTGAAAACTTCTAAAAGCCCCAAACCCCTTTCCCTTTAGGATTAGTAGTCCATTTGCCTCCGGAACTGGTAGGATTGGGGCGGGTAATAGTATGCAACAAGTAATGATACCATTCCGCACTTTAATACTTTAACGGGGTGGGAAGGGTAGACATGGAGATGATGATCACACGATAATACTACGCGTACAATTGGATACCGGTGTTGTGTAAATGATCCATGTGATATATAAACCTAGGACCTCCCTCCCTCTTTATTAGTTTATTATTTTCAGAATTTTAAAAGCTGTCCAATTTTCAACTTCCGCTTCTTTTACTTCTTTTAAGTTGCTTGCATCAATTATTTGACCCCTTCTTTTCTCTGACACCTTTCTGTGATTATAAAACTACTTCTTTCTAGATTTCAGCACTTTTAAATCCTTTCGTGCTTTTTATTTGCAATTGTTATGTGAATGGTTTCATCGTATTTGCAATGCTTGCTTGTCTACTTGTTGTTCGCATTTAAAGTCATAATTGTAGCATGGCCGGGAACCACACTAGTGGATCTTGGGGGGTTCCTAATACCTTCCCCTCAAGATAATTTCTAGCCCTTATCCAAACTCTGGGTTTTATCTCAAATTCTTTTCTTAAAATGTCCTAATGCACTATAATCATTAGGTGGTGATTCTCCAAATCCAATATCCAATTCCTAAACGGGAATAGCATGGCGACTCTGCTGGGGATTCTTTAGGCTTTTACCATTGCATGCTATATGTGACTTTGTTACTTTATTTTGTTGCATTTATTTAATGCCTTTATTTGAAACTGACTTGTTTCTTTTCCTTTAATTACTTTCATTTACCGCTTTTTCCGTCAATGTTGTTGTAATTTTGAGCAATTATTGTAAACTTTATTATATGAACATGAAAATACATGTCAATTTGTTTCATTCTAGTAAACTGCATCTTCAACATCATATTCCACTCGTGCTGAACAAATGCCATAGCAACACTTATAATGAGTAGTTGCGCTCTTCCAATACTATCACCCCCTAAATTTAGCAAAGGCATATTCGCGGTAAAACCAGTCAATCAGCGGTGCAGTCGATGGTTCTGTGCCTTTCCCTCTTGAGTTGTCCGCTCAAGGGTACCTGTCTAATACCCCAATAGAAACCTTACTCCATTTAAACTATAAATGCATCATGGTCAAGCCTAGCCGAGTCAGTTATGTTGTCCACATAATGACTCATTAAGATAGCCTTGTCCAAAGTCCATCGGGTTTCCTTGAAACCCAAATGGACACCTCCATGTTTTGTGCATTTATTTGGATAACTAAAGTTCTTGCTATGCTAATTATTGGTTTAAATAGTCGAGTCCGGTGAGGGTAAGGGCCTAATGCTTTGTTTTGCAGAAAATGAGGCACGAAGTCCCCAAATTTGGCATGGTAACCAACATTCATCCAAGGCTGCTGAATTGGTGGAAAGACCTACACTCCAGCGATCAGAAACTCATCTGCAAATACTTAGGGAATTTGCCTTCTCTTCTAGAGATTCAGCATAACAACAGAATCATAGAGGCTGCAACATTGTTCTGGGATAGTGACAAGTCTGTGTTCCGCTTTGTGGACCTTGAAATGACTCCTTTGCTTGAAGAAATAGGAGGTTTCGCTGGTATTCATTGGGAGACTCCGGGTTTGCTTATGCCAGAAAATCGCAAAGGAAGGGGTTTCCTTAAGATGACAGGACTAATGAAGAACCCAAATTTAACCTACCTGAAAGACACATCCCATTTGACTATCTATATAAGAGGTACGACTATAGCAAGTCATACCGTACCTATTCAGATAAGTTCGCCATCACCTCATTGGGAAATGTCCACAGAAGGGTCGTCGTTTTCATGTTTTAATTTTTGGGAATGATGGTGTTCCCTATGAAGAAGGCTAGGATCCACACCAGACTGGCCATGGTAACCAAGACTTTGATGGAAGGAATTGGAGGGCAGACTTTCAGCATAGTGCCTATGATCATCGCTGAGATATATCGTGCGTTGAACAACTGTCAACAACAGGGCAGTCATTTTGAGGGTTGCAACTTATTACGTCAGCTCTAGATCATTGAACACCTCCAGAAAGGGGAATACCAACAAGAGATCCTACGCAGAGATTGGGATGATCATATCGCCTTCCACCAGCCAAGGCGTATGAATTATATGCCTAATGTTCGCTCAGCCAGAGGACGCCATAGGATGGGTATAATTGTTTGAAAATCTTAAAGAAGACAAGGTACAATGGATGTTTGAGTGGTTCCCCACGGACGAATTCATTGTTCGATCCCGAGATGCACCATTTCTCATACTAATTGGCTTGAGAGGAACTTATCCCTACATTCCTCTTCGAGCCATGAGGCAGGCTGGAAGAAAGCAAATCATACCAAGGGTCGACAAAATGAGTCACTTCAGAGCTGATTTCCAGCCCTCACAGGTGCCAAGCTCAGCACTTGTGGCTCTGCAAACTCGTTTTGGGGAAAGAATCTATTGAGCCAGACAGGTATCACGCCGGTTGTGTGCCGCACTATTCGGGTTGGTTAGAAGACAAAGGCATGGGTCAGCCAGGATTCGTTTGAGATCACAGAATTATCGACGAGCATGCTGAAGCACCGGTTAAGTATAATCAACTGCGCAAGACAATTTGAGAGTGTGAAAATGAGCACCGAGAAATAAAAGAAGCCCATCAGAAGCTGATTGAGGAGTGGAAAAACATGGTTGTCAGCGCCAACATTAGACTTGGGTATTTGGAGCGGGGTCTAGTAGAGCTGGAAGGGAAGTTCATCAAGAGAATTGAAGATTGTCAAAATGCTGAAGAAAATGCAGGTGGACATCTAGCCCGAGCTTATTTGCTGCTAGGACTACGCGAGCTGGTGAAGCTGTTCGAGGGAGACGAAGATGCCAAATCCGGGGAAGGTCCTTCTGGGACCAAGTAGTTAGGAGTCATTTTATTCTCTATTTTAATGTAATAAGGCCAATGGCCAATAGTGACATTTTAGTTTCTGTTATTTAGCGTCGTTTTGGATTCATCTTATTTTTTATCAATAAAATCAGGCATTTAGCATTATAAGTTCTCCAAAACTATTTGTCTCTAGACCTACTTCGGGCACAACGGGGCACCAAAATTAGGACGCGATTTACATTTTTTCGCACAATTTGTTTAAATACTGCAATATTTTTTCTCTCTCTCATAACCCACACTAACATACTACCTTTTTTGTTTTTATTCCCCTTCCCAAAGGTTAGTTCGTGCATTCTGGCACCATAATCATACTACTCATTCCCGAGCCACAGAACACCATAAATGACCATCTCCACAACACTCCTATTTTTGTGGATACTGTACCCTACTACCACCAACCAATCTCAAATGTACCTGAGTCTGATGATAAAGACTCCCTTATCAGGAACTTAGCGGCAGAACTCAAGAAATTTACCAGCCGAGTTCAGGGCGTGGAAGGTAACAAAGGTATTGAAGGGATAAATTATGAAGACCTTCGCATTCAGCCAGATGTTGAACTTCCGAAGGGGTACAAACCTCCCAAGTTCGAAATGTTTGATGGAACAGGAGATCCCAAAGTCCACCTGAGGACATATTGCGATAAGCTGGTCGGAGTTGGAAGGGATGAGAAGATCCGTATGAAGATCTTTATGAGAAGCCTGAAGAGAGATGCTTTATCCTGGTACATCATCCAGGACCCCATGAAACGGGCGAGCTGGGTAGGCATGGCCTTAGATTTCATGGATAGATTTTGATTCAATACAGAGAATGCACCGGATGTATTCTACCTACAGAATTTGAAGAAGAAGCCTACCGAAACATTCCGCGAGTATGCTACTCATTGGAGGTCAGAAACTGCAAAGGTCAGGCCGGCCCTAGAAGAAGAAAAAATGAATAGATTCTTCGTCCTGGCTAAGGATCCCCAATATTACGAGAGGTTGATGCTGATCAAGGGTCAAAAGTTCTCCGACATCATCAAACTTGGAGAAAGAATCGAAGAGGGCATTAAGAATGGTATGGTTACGAATCTTGAAGCACTACATGCCACCAATAAGGCTTTACAGACTCGTGGCACATCCAAAAAGAAGGATGTGAGTGCCGGTATGGTCGCACAAAGAGCCAAATCACCACCAAAATACCACACTTACCCATCACCTCCACTTACATATCAGCCCATCCCGAATTACCAAGCACCCGCACCCTCCTGTCCAACTCCTGTTTGCCAATCCTCTCCACCTCTCACATATCAACCCACCTCACCCAGATACTCTCAACCAGCACCTATTTATCAAGCTTATAATGCTCAACCCTCTCACTACCAGTCATCCCCCAAACCGTCAAAATTTCCCTAGACCCATGCCAAATTTTGACCGCAAACCTCCCAGATAATACACAGCCATCACTGAACCAATTGACCAGCTATACGAGAGATTTAAAGCTGCTGGTTACGTGACTCCTATCCCAGACAAAACTCCAAAAAATCCATCCCAGTGGGTCAACCCCAATAAGACCTGTGCGTATCATTCCGGCATGAAGGGACACACCTTTGACGAGTGCCGCTCATTGAAGGACAAGATTCAAACCTTGATCAACAATAAGGTCATAGTAGCAAAGGAGCCTGCTCCTAATGTTCATAACAACCCTCTGCCTGACCACAAAGGCGGAGACATTCACATGATCGAGATCGAAGATGATTGGGACCCCAAATGGTCGATAGGTTTGATTACTGAGGGGGATGAACCAAAGAAACCGACGGTTACACTTAACCCAATTATTGTGCAGAATCAGCCCTCCAGGGATGATGAAGTAAACATGTCTATACCTCTCAAATTTGAAGCGCCTCCTTCTACAAAGGCGCTCGGGCCAATTGAGGTTGAATTTGGAGTTTCAAAAGCACCTGCACCTTTTGAAGTTGCTGTGTTACCACCAAGGGTGCCTATTCCAGTGGCAATGATAGAAATAACACCGTTCCACTCAAATGCCATACCATGGGATTACACTGCTGAAGCTAGGAGGAAAGAAAAGACCAAGACAGGAGAAATAACTATTGCGCAAGGAATGGCCAGAACAGGGAGGGTTTACACCCCAGAGCACTTAGTCGAGTCCAGTAAGAAAGCCTAGGACGGCCTATCAAAACTGGGCCTGACAATCTTTGGAGGAAAATCAAGGCTAAGGAGTACTCGATCGCTGAATAGTTGAACAAAACACCAGCATAGATCTCTATCCCAGCTCTTCTACAGAGTTCTGATGCTCACAAGAATGCCCTGATAAAGATACTTAGCGAAGCTTATGTGACCAGCAATATAACCGGGGGTGAAATGGCGAATATGGTAGGGCAAGTACTGGAGAGCCATAAAATAACCTTCCACGAAGATGAGCTACCGCCGGAAGGATTGGGCCACAACAACGCACTGCACATCACCGTACAATGCGAAGATTATTTCATCACTAGAGTCCTGATCGATGGAGGATCGAGCCTCAACATCTGTCCGCTGATAACTCTTAAAAGTTTGGAAAAGAGCCTGCTCGAGATCAAGGATGGGGCTATCAATGTCAAGGCCTTCTATGGGTCCCAGAGATCTACTATTGGAGAAATCAGCCTATGCTTACAAATGGGGCCAACATGGTTTGACGTCGACTTCCAAGTAATAGACGTCCCGACATCCTACAATCTGCTGTTAGGATGGCCTTGGATCCACGCTGCTGGAGCTGTAGCATCAACTCTGCATCAGGCAGTGAAGTTCAAATGGAATCTCCAGCAGGTGATTATTTGTGGCGATGGTAGTAACCCCATATATAGTCGCTAGACCATCCCGATGATCAGGGGCAAAAGGAGAATAGGCGGAGAAACATACCACCACATCGAAAGGGTCAATGATATGGATAAGGATAAGTGGTGGGATAGCAAGATCGAAGTATCCTGAATTGGTGTGGGTACGAGCCTGGAAAGGGACTCGGTAAAAATATTCAGGGGATCACTAAGCCCATCAAACTAAAGAAGCATGGTACTACATTTGGCTTAGGGTACAGTTACACTTGGGAAGAATTCCAGAGCTGGTCGCCACCATGGAGCGGTCCCTACTATCCATTGAAGCTTTCGATACCCAGCCTGGAGCAAACCTTCCAACCGGCAGATACTATATATGGGTCAGAGGAAGACAAAGCGTTGGCAGCCATGAAGAATCTGTTTCTAGAGGATGATGATATGGATTGCTGTGTTCTTTTCGAGGAGGAAGGGGAGGAAGGCCCTTCCATACAAGCTGTGAACCGAGGAGACCACCTCAACAATTGGTCAGTTAGAACCGTCAGGGCCCAGAAGGCTTCGGGGTAGCAAGGCTAAACAAAAGCACCATGCATCTCATTTTTAGCTTACTTTACTAGTCGATTTTCTTTTCGCATTGCCTTTAATTTTGAAAAGAGCTCTGATGTTTCAAATAATTATGAATTTAATCAAAGCATTTCAGTTTATCATATATATATCTCGCTCTTATTATTTTTCTATCATTTACTCTATTTTTACATAGCATTACTATTACTTACCTTGATGATGAACCAACGATTCTGACTTGCAACGAAACAACGCAACAAAAGGACATAGACTCGGACGAAGATGAGGTACCTGACGAGGTCGTCAGAGAAGTTAAGAATTTTGAGAATAGACCTAAGTCTAACCTGGAAGAAACTGAGGCCGTTAATTTGGGAGATACAAAAAATGTCAAAGAAACTCGCATCAGTGTTCACCTATCACCATCAGAAAAAAAAGAATATACAGAATTTTTAAGGGAATGTGAGGAAATATTCGCCTGGTCGTATGATGATATGACTGGTCTCAGCACGTCCATTGTAGCTCACAAACTGCCAACAGATCCAACCTGTCCGCCGGTAAAACAGAAGCTTAGTAAATTCAAACCCGACATGAGATTGAAAATCAAAGAAGAGGTTACTAAGCAAGTCAAAGCCAAGGTTCTCAGGGTAGTGGAATATCCAACATGGTTAGCCAATATCGTGCCGGTACCAAAGAAGGACGGGAAGGTTAGAATCTGTGTCGACTACCGGGATTTTAACCGGGCCAGTCCCAAAGATGACTTCCCCTTACCAAACATACACATTCTCATCGACAACTGCGCCAAGCATGAGTTGCAGTCTTTTGTTGATTGTTTCACCGGATTCCATCAGATATGGATGGACGAGGAAGATGCAGAGAAAACGGCTTTCATCAAGCCTTGTGGGATGTATTGTTACAAAATGATGCCGTTTGGGTTAAAGAATGCTGGTGTCACCTATATGAGAGCCATAACCACTATTTTTCACGACATGATACACAAAGAGATTGAGGTATATGTGGACGACATCATCTTCAAATCCAAGAAGGCCACTGATCATACGGAAGACTTGAGAAAGTTCTTCAACAGATTAAGGAGGTATAATCTAAAATTAAATCCTGCCAAGTGTGCATTCGGGGTTCATACTAGGAAATTACTGGGTTTCATCGTGAGTCATCGGGGAATAGAATTGGACCCATCAAAAGTCAAATCCATTCAAGAATTTCCACCGCCAAAGAACAAGAAGGATGTGATGAGTTTCTTGGGAAGACTCAACTATATCAGCCGGTTTATAGCTCAGTCCACGGTCATTTGTGAACCCATCTTTAAAATGCTGAAGAAAGATGCTACTACTGAATGGACTGACGATTGCCAGAAAGCCTTTGACAGAATCAAAGAATACCTATCAACGCCGCCATTCTTAATTTCGCCCGAGCCAGGGAGGCCTCTATTTCTTTACCTTGCAGTTTTGGATGGGGTATTCGATTGTGTTCTGGGATATCATGATGAAACGGGGAGAAAGGAGCAAGCCATCTACTATCTCAGTAAGAAGTTCACCCCGTATGCGGCCCGATATTCTTTATTGGAGCACACCTGTTGTGCTCTGACTTGGGTAGCTCAGAAATTGAGGCATTATTTATGTGCCTACACTACTTATCTCATATCCAGGATGGACCCGCTGAAGTACATCTTTCAGAAGTCCATGCCCACTGGCAAGATCGCCAAGGGGCAAATCTTGTTGAATGAATTCGACATTGTTTACTTGCCTTAGAAAGCAATCAAGGGTCAAGCCATAGCAGATCACCTCGCCAAGAATCCCATTGGCGGAGAATACGAACCCCTGAAAACGTATTTTCCTGATGAAGAAGTGTCCTTTGTAGGAGAAGATATTGCAGAATCCTACGATGGTTGGAGTTTGTTTTTCGATGGAGCCACAAATTTCAAAGGAGTTGGCCTAGGAGCAGTCTTAGTATCAGAAACCGGCTAGCATTACTCGGTATCCACCAAGCCCAGGTTCCCTTGCACAAATAATATGGCTGAATATGAAGCTTGCATCCTGGGGCTCAAGATGGCCATTGACATGAACATTTAGGAGTTGCTAGTGATCGGTGATTCAGACTTGCTCATACATCAAGTTCGAGGAGAGTTGGCAACCAGGAACTCTAAGATATTCCCCTACTTGCATCACATACAGGAGTTAAGGAAAAGATTCACAAAGACAGAATTTCAGCATGTCCCTAGAGTCTAGAGCGAGTTCGCTAACGCATTGGCTATTCTGTCATCCAAGATCCAACATCCAGACATGAATTTCATTGATCCTATCCCAGTAAAGATTTATGATCAGCCAGCTCATTGTGCTCATGTTGAGGAAGAAGTAGACGGAAAACCATGGTTCCACGACATCAAAAAGTACTTGACAACAGGAGAATATCTAGAACTTGCCAACGCTACTTAGAAGTGCACACTTCGGAGATTATCCAACAACTTATTTCACAGTGGAGGAATCCTGTATAGGAGGACTCCCGATTTGGGTTTATTAAGGTGTGTCGAAGCAAAAGAAGCATCCAGACTATTGGACAAAGTGCACGCAGGGACTTGTGGGCCGCACATGAATGGTTTTGTCTTAGCAAAGAAGATACTTCGAGCAGGCTATTTCTGGATGACTATGGAAACAGACTGTATCCAATATGTTCGCAATTGCCATCACTGTCAGATACATACAGATATGATAAAGGTGCCTCCAAACGAGCTTACTGCAACAGGCACACCATGACCATTCGCCGCCTGGGGAATGGACGTCATTGGACCTATCGTGCCTGCCGCATCAAACGGGCACAGGTTTATCCTGGTGGCAATCAATTATTTCACTAAATGGGTTGAAGCAGCATCATACAAGGCAGTTACTAAGAAAGTTGTGGCAGATTTTGTATTGTTTGTCGATTCGGAATTCCGGAATCAATCATCACCGATAATGGTTCCAATATCAATAGTGACTTGATGAAATCCATGTGTGAGACATTTAAGATCAAACACAAGAACTCTACAGCCTACAAGCCTCATATGAATGGATCTGTAGAAGCAACCAACAAGAATATCAAGAAGATACTAAGAAAGATGGTCGAAAGCCATAAACAATGGCATGAGAAGTTATCATTTGCCTTACTGGGTTATCGCACAACGGTCCGCATATCGACCGAAGCAACTCCTTACATGCTGGTTTATGGTACAGAGGCGGTCATCCCTGCCGAGGTAGAAATTCCCTCCTTGAAGATCATACAAGAAACAGAGTTGGACGACACAGAATGGGCAAAAGGTCGCTACGAGTAGTTAGCCCTTATAGATGGGAAAAGGATGAATGCAGTTTGCCACGGTCTGTTGTATTCGAACAGAATGTCCAGATCCTTCAACAAAAGAGTTAAACCAAGAAAGTTTACACCAGGATAGCTGGTGTTGAAGAAAATATTTCCACATCAAGATGAAGCCAAGGGAAAATTCTCTCCCTACTGGCAGGGTCCGTACATGGTTCACTGGGTTCTAACTGGAGGAGCCTTTATTCTGGCAGAAATGGACGGAGAAGTTTGGCCAAAGCCGATCAATTCAGATGCAGTGAAATGATACTATGTGTAACCACTTACGATTCCTTTTATGATGTATTTGAACTACGCCTGACCTGATTCCCGTTTAAGAGGGGATACGTAGGCAGCCCTATGGGTTCGGTCACAATTTAATAAAAATTTCATTTCCCCCTACTATTGGAACTAGGGCATAAGTTTGAGGAGTACCCTCAAAATTCCGAAGTTAGTTCTCAGCCACTCATCGCCAGGAATGCCACCTCAGTAAACAGGGGCAGAATTTTGAGGAGGACCCTCAAAATTCCTGAGTTGATTTTCCAGCCGTTCAGCGCAGCCGGCAGAAGTGCCAACCCAGTAAACTAGGGAAGAATTTTGAAGAGGACACTCAAAATTCCGAAGCAAGAGAGGTTGCAATGTCTTGAACCACGTCGCAGTCGTTGGTTCATCTAAATAAAACTATTTTCTATTTACATTATATTTTACTAAATCATGCATAATTATTATTCAAATTGCTGCTGTTTAGCAATGCTACACCAATAATACACAACGCCGGAAGCCAGGGGAAGACGAACTAACCTTTCCCCATTACAAAACTCACGATTTCTCTTTGGATGCAGGCACTCGACTTACATTATCGTCAGGTATATTTACGTACGCATATTCCTCAAAGACACAACTTCTCAGAATCATCACTTGTCCATAATTATTATCCACACACAACCTCCCTGACAGTCACATCATTGTGATAAGCAATCAGCTAAGAAATCTCACTACTATCTGTCCTATTATTTTCTTGCATTGCATAAGGCTATCTTTCTGCCTTCCGAGACTCAGCGTTGTCTCCGTCTGCATTCTTTGCATTGTATAAGGCTATCTTTCTGCCTTCCGAGACTAAGCGTTGTCTCTATCTGCATTCTTTGCATTGCAAAAGGCTACCTTTCTGCCTTCCGAGACTAAGCGTTGTCTCCATCTACATTCTTTGTATTACATAAGGCTACCTTTCTGCCTTCCGAGACTAAGCGTTGTCTCCATCCTGCACTATCTGTATAAGGCTACTTTTTTGCCTTCCGAGGTTAAGCTCTACCTCCACTTGCATGGCTGAAATACCACCACTTTATCTTTCTTGCGTGGCTAAAAAATCGCCACCTTATCTCTCTTGCATGGCTGAAATATCATCGCCTTTACTTACGTCTCGCAATCGGCTGAAATATCGCCAAACTTTATTTAAATTCTACATCGGCTGAAAGATCGCCAATTCATCTCCATCATCATCTATACTTATTCTTTCTGTCGGCTGTAATATCGCCATTTTACTTTTTACATCGGCTGAAACATCGCCTGTTTTATTAAAATTTCTGTCAGCTGAAATATCGCCATTTACATTTTTGCATCGGCTGAAATACCGCCAAATCTTGCATTTCATGGGCTGAAATATCACCAAACTCTCCGAAGGCATCATTGTTCGGAGGCATCATCCTCATAGCCCGAGAACACTATGTCATGGCCCGAGGACCCCACTTTATATCCTGCACATCATTATTCAAAGGCATCATGGTTCGGAGGCACCATTATAATAGTTCGAGAACATCATTTCATGGCCTGCGAATCCTTTAATTTTGTGCTTCATGGCCCAGGACGTCATGGTCTGAGGACGTCATCCCAAGCATCCAAGGACAACATTCATGGTCCAACGGTAACTTGCATCACTTTTAAGTTTATTCATGGTACAATTTTTCCCTAAGTAATTTTATACCCAAATATTTCCAAAATAGCATATTGGTGCATATATAAGCACACCCAAGAATTTTGGTATTTTAATGATTTTTAAAACTAATTTGTTGCCTATTTTAGTACAACAAAATCCAATAATTATTCCCAAATTATCATTTTGGTGAATAATTGATTTTATTCTCACATTTGCACCAAAGTATAATTAAGTAATTTTTGCATATTTTTACAAATTTGTTTGGTATTTTAAAAGCTAAATTGCATATAATTGCAATTATAACCTATCTTTTAATTTATAGCGTTTTCTGTTTATAAAATTAATTCCAGTATTTTTAAATTAATATTTATATAATATTCATTTACCCAGTACTTTTAATTTGCTCTTAAAATATGTATTACTATTTTATGAACAATTTTAAAGGGAAAAATTGGCTATTTACGATTTGGCCTCAATTGCATTTCACTTATAGCCAATTTGGCAACCCCAATTAACCCAATTTCAAAGTTCAAAATTACCCAACCCAATTTCAAATTAACCCAACCCCTGACCCATTTATCCGATCCGCCCGGCTCCCATTCAATCTAGGCCGTTGATCTAAATGATCAACAACCACCCTTCATTCTTTCCTTTTTAATTTTACCAACCACACCCAACCAAACGTTGCCCTTGAAACCCCTCGTCTCTGAAACGCTCTCTAATATCTCTGCAAACCCTAGCCACCGTCTCTCAATCCCACCCTAATCCATGGCTTCCCATGGCTATCGGAGATGTGTAATGGCCTCCCATGGATCCTGGGTGTTCGCTTCTATGGTTTCACGACAAAATCTCAAATGAAGCTGGTCCAGTCGTTGCCTGACTTCCATTCATGACCTTTCTCCGGTCGTCCATGACTTTTCTCTAGCCAGCCATGGCCGTTCGAGTTAGATCCTTGGCGCTCCTTGTTAGATCGTTAATTTCCAAGGCCTTTCTCACCTTTCTGGGTTCTTCAAAACCCTAATCTTTGGGATTTTGTGATTTTTCTTTCAGATCTGCTTTAGATCTATACTTGCCATGAATATTTAAGTGCTTTCGCGAAAGTTCTTCAACTTTTCTTGTAAAAACGACCTTTCATTAGGGTTTTTCCTTTGAAGTTTTTCAAAAGATATCTGATCTTTTAACGTATTTATGTTTTGGCTATGATTTGTTCATGTTTATTCTTCTATATGTTTCAGCATGTTAAAAACTCTAATTCCTTTTTAGTTTATCCGAGTTCTGAAAGCTGCTTGTTTAAATGTGCATTTGTTCTTTGTTGCTGATTCTTTCTTCCTTGTTTAATAGCATGCAATAAGTAACGATACCATTATGTGCTTTAATACCTTAACGGGGTGGGAAGGGTAGACATGGAGATGTGATCACATGATAACACTACGCGTACAATTGATACCGGTGTTGTTTAAATGATCCATGTGATATAGAAACCTAGGACCCCCCTCCCTCTTTATTAGTTTGTTATTTTTAGAATTTTAAAAGCTGTCCAATTTTCAACTTCCACTTCTTTTACTTCTTTTAAGTTGCTTGCATCAATTATTTGACCCCTTCTTTTCTCTCACACCTTTCTGTGATTATAAAACTACTTCTTTCCAGATTTCAGCACTTTTAAATCCTTTTGTGCTTTTTATTTGCAATTGTTATGTGAATAGTTTCATCGTATTTGCAATTCTTGCTTGTCTACTTGTTGTTCGCATTTAAAGTCACAATTGTAGCATGGCTGGGAACCACACTAGTGGGTATTGGGGGTGCCTAATACCTTCTCCTCAAGATAATTTCTAGCCCTTACCCAAACTCTGGTTTTTATCTCAAATTCTTTCCTTAAAGTGTCCTAATGCACTATAATCATTAGGTGGCGATTCTCCAAATCCAAAACCCAATTCCCAAACGGGAATAGAGTTGTCTTTCCTGAATGTCGTAAACCCGATTTCGCGAGGAAAAAGGGGGCGTCGACACTTGTTTTAGCCTTACTACCCCGAGGCTCGTCGGGCTCTGGTTGTCCGGATGGTCCAATTATTGAGATTTCCCCCTCTACTTACAGCTTGTATGGAAGGACCTTCCTCCCCCTCCTCCTCGAGAATAACACAAATCCATATCATTGTCCTTTAGAAACAAGTTTTTCACTGCCGCAAGTGCTTTTTCTTTATCTGTCCCATAGATGATGTTGGCCTATTGGAAAGTCTGCTCTAGATGCGGTATTGGTTGCTCTAATAGGTAGTAAAGATCGCGCTTTGGGGGCGACCAATTATTGAAATCTTCCCAGGTGTGTTCATATCCCAAACCGAAGGTAGTGCCATGTTTCTTGAGTTTTATAGGTTTAGAGATCCCTTGGAGGTTCTTGCCGAGTCCTTTGCCAGGTTTGTACCTACTCCAATTCAATATACTCTCGATCTTGTTATCCCACCATTTGTCTTTTTCGATAGCATTGACCCACTCGATGTGGTGGTAGGTTTCTCCTCCCAGCTTTTTTCTTCCTCCGATTGCCGGAATAGTCTGGCGACTGTATATAGGGTTGTTGCTGTCACCGTGAATGATCACTTCCTGGTGATTCCACTCAAACTTTACTTCCTGATGTAGCATTGATTCTACGACTCCAACACCATGAATCCATGGTTGTCCTAGCAGCAAGTTGTAGGATGCTGGTACATCTATTACTTGGTAATCGACCTCGAACCATGTTGGTACCGTATGTAGACATAGACTAATTTCACCAATGGTGGACCTCTGAGAACCATCAAAAGCCTTCACATTGATTGCTCTATCCGCCCTTTGCCCAACTTCTTGAGTGTTACCAACGAACATATGTTAAGGCTGGAACCCCCATCGATCAGGATTCTGGTGATGAAATATCTTTGCATTGTACGATGATGTGCAATGTTTTGTTGTGACATAGCCCTTCATACGGCAACTCATCCTCATAAAAGATGATTTTATGGCTTTCCAGCACTTGTCCCACTATATTAGTCATTTCCCCGCCAGAGATGTTACTTGGTATGTATGTTTCACTCAATACTTTCAACAGAGCATTCTTGTGTGTTTTGGAATTCTGCAGCAACAAGATGATGGATTCAATAGAGCATTCTTGTGTGTTTAACTGGTCGATGACCGAATACTCCTTGGCCTGTATTTTCCTCCAAAGGTCATCCAGACCTGTCTCAAAAGGGGTGGCCAATAGGAGGCCTGCTTGCTTGATTCAACTAGGTGTTTAGGGGTATAGACTCTACCAGTTCTTGTTATACCCTGGGTTGCGACAATTTCTTCAATTTTGACCTTACCTTTCCTTCTTGCCTCAGTTGTATAATCCTAGGGTACGACATTTGTGTAGAATGTCGGCATGGTGGACATTACTACCGGGATCGGCGCGGCTACATTTTCTAATGGAATATGTTCTTTGGGTGGAAAGACTGCAACCTCAAATGGTGCTAGTGCCTTTGCTAATGCGCTGCTTCAAACTTAAAAGGTATAGACACATCTACCAAAGTGTCCTCAGAAGGTTTGATTTGGACTATAATCGGATTGAGAGTAACTGCTGGTTTCTTTGGGTCATCGCCTTCTGCGATCACCCCGATGGATCCTTCGGGATCCCAATCATCCTCTACTTCAATCATGTGAATACCCTCACCCTTATGGTTTGGTAGAAGGTAGTTGCGGACGTTCGAAGCAGCTTCCTTTTCCACAGTGATTTTGTTATCAATCAGAGATTATATCTTGTCTTTTAAGGAGTGACATTCATCGATGGTGTGTCCTTTCATACCACAATGATATGCAAAGGACTTGTTTGGGTTAACCCACTTTGAAGGGTTCTTAGGGATTGTAGTAGGGATGGGGGTGACATAACCAGCATCTATGAATCTCTCATACAGCTCGTCGATGGGCTTGACGATGGTTGTATATTGTTTTGGAGGCCTTCGATCAAAATTAGATCGGGCCCTGGGGAAATTTTGGCGTGCAGGGGGTGATTGATAATGGGATGGTTGTGCATTATGAGTTTGGTAGACATGAGCAAATTAGGAGTATCTGGGTGAGGTAGGTTGATATATAGGAGGTGGAGATGACTGATAAGTTGGTGGTGGATTTTGGTAAGAGGGTGCTGGGTAATTTGGGGTTGGCTTGTATGTGAGTGGAGGTATTGGGTAAGTTTGGTATTTGCGGGGAGACTTGGTCCTTTGTGCAACCATCAATTCCCCTACGTCCCTCTTCTTAGACACACCGCCATACTGGTAGGCTTTACTTTTAGCATGCAAGGCCTCAAAGTTCGTAACCATACCGCGCTTAATACAATCTTCAATTTGTTCCCCCAGTTTGATAATGCTAAAAAACTTATAGTTCTCAATCATCATCAATCGTTCATAGTATTGCGGGTCTTGAACCTGGACAAAGAACTTGTTCATTTGTTCTTCTTCTAAGGCGGTTCTGACCTTAGCAGCTTCAGACCTCTAGCGAGTAGCATACTCGCAAAATGTCTCTGTGGGCTTCTTCTTTAGATTCTGGATATAGAATATGTATGGCGCGTTCTCTGTATTAAACCTAAACCTATCCATAAAGTCAGATGCCATGCATTCCTAGCTGGACCGCTTCTTGGGATTTTGGCTGATGTACCAAGATAGCGCATCTCGTTTTAGACTCCTCATGAACAGCTTCATGCCGATCCTTTCATCTTTTCCTACTCCGACCAGCTTGTCGCAGTATGTCCTCAGATGGACCCTTGGATCACTTGTACCATCAAACATTTTAAACTTAGGAAGTTTGTACCCTTCAGGCAGTTCGATATTAGGTTGTATGCAGAGGTCCTCATAGTTTAACCTTTTGATCCCTTTATTTCATTCAACGCCCTGAATTTGACTAGTTAGCTTGTTAAGTTCCTCAGCCAAGTTTCTGATGAGCAAATCCGTTTCATCGGACTCAGGTGTGCAAGATACAAGTTGGGTAGAGTGTGGCATGGTCTTCACGTAGATGGGATTGTTATGGTGACCTAGGGTATGGGCGTGGGAATGGTCATTTGCGGAGTTTTGAGGTTCTAGGATGAGTAGTGGAGTGTTGTCTGGGGTATGACAAATGTTACATTGATTCTTTGGTAGAGCAATGGGATGATTTTGTTATTTTGGTGTATTTTGAGGAGGGGTGGGGTTTTAAACATTAGGGAAGTTGGCGTCTGGGGTGTTGAGAGAAAATGATAGGTTGGCCAGATTGCAAACCTCATCGAGCTCTTCCTGAAACTTCAACAGTTTCTGTTCAAGTTGTGACACATTTTTATTGGGAACCCGAATACCATGGCCATCAGTTAGCGTCTATTGTCTTCTCTTTTATGATGGTATTCAAATCTTCCATCTTACTTTTGTTCTTGTTCTTAACAGGACTAAGAGGAGGAATGGGTGGAGGGCCCCTGGATCTCATGGAATAAGATGATGTTGCCAGATTGCATGAACTAATTTTTGTGGAGGGGAATAACAAAACAAAAGTAAAACAAAAAAGGAAACCAAGTTAGTGAGGATTATAAAAAGTATTGCAATATCTAAACACATAGTGAAGGAATGTAAAGCACGTCATAATTTGGGAACCTCTTTATGTCGAGGCAGGCCTAGTGACAAATTGATTTGGAGAACTTAGAATGCTAAATGGCTCATTTTATTGATAAAAAATAGGCGAATCCCAAAATGACACTAAGCAAGCAAAAAAATAAAAATCACTAATGGCCATTAGCCTTATTTCATTTATAAGTCAAAAAAGTAAATTCCTATCTATCTGGTCCCAGAAAGACCTTCCTCAGGTTGAATGCTCTCGTTGATCAAATCCTCCTATTCACTTAGGTTGAATGCTCTCGTTGATCAATGTGGCTACCTTCACTTCGAATGGAATATGTTCTTTGGGCAGCAAGACTGCAATCTCAAATGGTGTTGGTGCATTTGATGATGGCGCTGCTTCAAACTCAAGAGGTATAGACACATCTACCTCAGTGTCCTCAGACGCTTGGATCTAGACTATAATTGGATTGAGAGTAACTGCTAGTTTCTTTAGGTCATCGCCTTCTGCGATCAGCCCAATAGATCCTTCGGGATCCCAATCACCCTCTACTTTAATCATGTGAATATCTCCACCCTTATGGTACCATAGAGGGTTGTTGCGGACGTTCAGAGCAACTTACTTTGCCACAATGATTTTGTTATGAGACAGAGACTATATCTTGTCTATTAAGGAGCGACATTCATCGATGGTGTGTCCTTTCATGCCGGATTGGTATGCACATGACTTGTTTGGGTTAACCAACTAGGAAGGGTTCTCAGGGGTTGTAGCAGGGATGAGGGTGACATAAACTGCAGCTTTGAGTCTCTCATATAGCTTGTCAATGGGCTTTACGATGTCTGTATATTGTTTTGGAGGCCTTCGATCAAAATTAGGTTGGGGCTTGGGGAAATTTTGGCGTGTAGGGGGTGATTGATAATGGGATGGTTGGGAATTGTGAGTTTGGTAGACATGTGCGGACTGGGAGTATCTGGGTAAGGTAGGCTAATATGTAGGAGGTAGAGATGATTCATAAGCTGGTGGTGGAGTTTGGTAAGAGGGTGTTGGGTATTTTGGGGTTGACTAGTATGTAGGTGGAGGTATTGGGTAAATTTGGTATTTGAGGGGAGACTTGTTCCTTTGTGAAACCATCACGGTCCCTACTTCCCTCTTCTTAGACACACCACCGGACTGGCAAGCCTTATTTGTTGCTTGCAAGGCCTCGAAATTTGTAACCATACCGTTGTTCCACCACTTTGATAATATCGGAAAACTTATGGTTCTCAATCATCATCAATCGTTTATAGTATTGCGAGTCTTGAGCAAGGACAAAGAACTTGTTCATTTGTTCTTCTTCTAAGGCGGGTCTGACCTTAGTAGCTTCGGACCTCCAGCGAGTAGCATACTCGCAAAATGTCTCTGTGGGCTTCTTCTTTAGATTTTAGATATAATTTACGTCTGGCACGTTCTCTGAATTAAACCTAAACCTGTCCATAAAGTCAGATGCCATACCTACCCAACTCGACCACTTGTTGGGATTTTGGCTGATCTACCAAGATAGCGCATCTCCTTTCAGACTCCTCATGAATAGCTTTATGCGGATCCTTTCATATTTTCCTACTCCGAGCAGCTTGTCGCAGTATGTCCTCAAATGGGACCCTTGTATTGTACCATCAAACATTTCAAATTTAGGATGGTTGTACCCCTTGTGCAGTTCGACAACAAGTTGTATGCAGAGGTCCTCATAGTTCAACCTTTCGATCCCTTTGCTTCCTTCGATGCCTTGAATTCAGCTGGTTAGCTTCTTAAGTTTCTCGGCCAAGTTTTTGATGAGCAGATCCTTTTCATCAGACTCAGGTGAGCAAGATATAGGTTGGGTGGAGTGTGGCATGGTCTCCACATAGATGGGATTGTTATGGTGGCCTGGCTATGGGCGTGGAAATGGTCATTTGCGGAGTTTTGAGGTTCTTGGATGAGTAGTGGAGTGTTATCTGGGGTATGACAAGTTTTACATTGGTTCTTTGGTAGAGAAATGGGATGATTTTGTTGTTTTGGGATATTTTGAGGAGGTGTGGGGTTTTGAACATTGGGAAAGTTGGCGTCTAAGGTGTTTAGAGAAAATGATAGGTTGGCCAGATTCCGAACCTCATCGAGCTCTTCCTGAAACTTCAATAATTTTTGTTCAAGATGTGACACATTTTCGTTGGGAACCCGAATACCATGGCAGTGGCCTCTGCTGTATTCTCTTTTTTGATGTTGTTCAAATCTTCCATATTGCTTTTATTCTTGTTCTTTACAGGACTAAGAGGAGGAGTGGGTGGAGGGCCCCTGGATCTCGTGGAATAAGATGATGTTGCCAGAGTGCATGAACAAACCTTTGGGGAGGAGAACGACAAAACAAAAGTAAAACAAAAAAGGTAACCAAGTTAGTAAGGATTAATAAAAGTATTGCAATATCTGAACACATAGTGAAGGAATGTAAAGCGTGTCCTAATATGGGAACCTCTTTGTGCCCGAGGTAGGCCTAGGGACTAATTGATTTGGAGATCTTAGAATGCTTAATGCCTCATTTATAGATAAAAAATAGGCAAATGCCAAAATGACCCTAAATAAGCAAAAAATATAAGTCACTAATGGCCATTGGCCTTATTTTATTTATAAGGAAAAAAAGTAAATTCCTATCTATCTGTTCCCAGATGGACCTTCCCCAGGTTGAATGCTCTCGTTGATCAAATCCTCCAGTTCGCGTAGGTTCACCAGTAAAAATGCCTTCGCCAGGTGTTCTCCTTCGTTTCCCTCAGCGTTCTGGCAGTCGGTGACTCTCTTCCTCATTTTTCCTTTCAATTCCAGCAGACTCTATTCCAGATATTCCAACTTTCTGCTAGCTTTGGCGGCCCTCTTTTTCCACTCATTGATTTGGTCATTTGATGGAAGAATCCTCCTCTAGTATAGCAAGAGTGGGGGCGTGCTAATCATACCAAAACTGGGGACCTCATGCCCCATTTTCTGCAAAACAAAAGGGTTAGACCTTACCCCCACCAAACTCGACTATTTAACATCAACAATTAGTATAAAGCACTTAGTTCTCCAAATGAATGCATAGAACCTAATGACGTTCGTTTGGGTTTAGGGAAACCGAGTGGACTTTGGACAAGGCTATCTTAAAGGATCATTATGTGGACAACATAACTGATTCGGCTAGGTTTGACCATGATGCATGCACAATTTGTACAGAGTAAGGATTTTAAGGGGTTTTAGACTGGTACACTTGAGCGGACAACTCAAGGGGGAAGGCACGAAACTGTCGACTGCACAAGTGATCGGATAGTTTTACCACAAATATGACTTTCCGAATTTAGAAGGTAATGATATACGAAGAGCGCAACCACTCGTTATAAGTGTTGCTATAGTATTTGTATGGAACGAGTGGAGTATGATGTTGAGCATGATTATACAATAATTAAAAGCATTTTTACATGTATTTGCACATTAAGAAAGCGATAAATGCAGTAGTTTCATAATTTCATGCAATAAAGGAAAGAAACAAGGGATATATGTCAGTTTTGCTTTTAAAGAAGAAATTAAATGCTTAAAGGAATTAAACAAATAATTGCACATAGGAAGGGGATACAAATTAACAAAAACAATTTGAAATAGTTAAAGCCAAAAAATCCCCAACAGAGTCGCTATGCTGTCGCGCCCCTTTTTTCTTGCGAAATCGGGTTTATGACATTTGGTTGGGACAACTCTTTCCTTTTGGGAAAGGGACTTTGCAATTTTGAATAGTGACCACCTAACGATTTTTAAGGTGTTTTAGGGCACCTATAGGGTTCAACTACAACTATGTTTGATAACCAGAGATAAGGTAAGGGCTTGAAATTATCCCAAAGGGAAGGTGTTAAGCACCCCTCAGGATCCACTAGTGTGGTTCCCAGCCAGATAGATTTTTGTGAATTTGTGCAATTAGCAAGTAAAAAAATAAGGCTCAAATAATATGGGATTTAAATTTTAAATACGTAGATGTTTGAAAAAAAACAATAAAAAAAAGTTTTAAAAAGAGTTATAATCTAAGCATGCTCGTGAATATAAATGGGGTACTAGGTTTACTTGTAATATAGATCACATCAATGCAATACCCGGTATAGCACTTCTCAGAAGAGGGGATACACGTGGTATTAGTTCACCGGTCATCATATCCATATTTGCCCTTTCCAACCCCTGTGAAGGTATTAAAGCGAGGATTTGTCTCGACCTCTTTGCATGTTGTTACTCGTCAGTCCCGAAGGAATTTTAGGACTACTTTCCTATAAAAGGGAGGTTCTAGGCTGACTCTTAGGTTTAAAGGTAAATTTCTAAAGAGACATACAAATACAAGTAGGACTGCATTTAGAAGGGGAATATGTAAACAATTGTAAGGCTCATTTATACCTCTGCAAATAATGTATATAGACAGCATGACTTAAATACAGTTAATGTCTGAATTTTAAATCCTAAAGAAGGGTGATTGAGTCAGAACCACATTCATTATATAGCGCAAAAAAAAAGTCTGAATCAGGCTTGTCTGCTGGTTGTAGCAATTAATAATTAAATAGAGGCAGTTCTAATTTTATTTAAGTAATTACATAAGGCTTGCCTAGGCATGAGCAGGATTTAGTAGTTATTAAGGATTATTAAGACGACTGGAGACTATTATTATTACCTAAACATGTTGTTCTAGGTGTTCAACACATAAAATTATGGCCAATTAGTTGTAAAGACTAAATGAAATTGTTTTATTCCCTTTTTTATGCACTCGTAGTTAGCCTAAGTGTGCTTAAACAAATGAAACCCTAAAGACATGATATCTAATATGCAGAGATGTAGAAGAATGTATATGCAGAACCCTAAATATGATTTCTATATGCACAAATATTACAACGTTTAGAACAATAATTACTAGTGTCACACCCTTTTTTTTAGCCAAATCTCACTTAACCCTTCTTAAATAAATAAAAAGATTTAGTAAAGCTCACAAGGGTTTTTTAATTAAAAAGTGAGAAAATTGTGTTTAAAAGGAAATAACTCAGAGTCGCCACCTGACATTTGCTTTCGGTGTGCCAGGTCACAGTTTTTATAAAATGATTTTTCCTTTTAAAACACTTTGGACTCCAAGACTAAGTCTGCACCAGAGATTCGGGTAAGGGGTTCATTTGACTCGGGGAGAAGGTGTTAGGCACTCCCCAAGTCCCGTGAAAATTACGGTTGCGTACTCGATCTAATTGGCTTTTAAAATATTCAATTGAGGTAATAAACACAGAAAAAGGGAAAGCAAACACGAAAGAGGCTCGAGGTCGTCCCCACATAAGAAATGAAAAAATGAAAAAAAAAATACTGCAAGTTCTACTTTCGGCCTCCAAATACAAATACTTCGAGACATTCCCCGGACAAAAATATATATAACTCATTCGGGGTATTCCCCAGATAAATTTAACTAAGGAAACGACCTCTTGCCTCAAAATTAAACAAACAAAATCCTGAGCCCTGCCTATCCAAGTGTGGTTGGCCTAAACATGCCACTAGTGAATGCAAAACAATAAAATCAAACTCAATAAAACTTTTATGTTTTAAGTTTTCTTTCAAGTTAACTTTCCAACCCCATCAGTCCTAATAGAATAACAACTAAATTAATCAAAAGTATTCATGAATTCAAATCCCTTTAACATCTTTGAGATCAATCCAAACCGGCAAGCTTACTTAGCGTACATTTGTGACGACCCAAAGGGTCATCACTGTACTTCTTCCTTTTTCCGCACCTCCAAGGCCATGGAAACCTTGCTTTTGGTTGCCTCGATTTGCGTTCATAGTCCGGGCGCGAAGCCGGAAAGTTTTTATGTTAAAATATGTGAATTCTGTGAAATATTTGAAGAAATATGATATTAATATTGATATAGTTGATTTTGATCAACATTTTGGGTAAATGGACCCGGACCCGCAATGTGACGGTCCCAGGAGGTCTGTATAAAAATATGGGACTCGGGAATGTGCCCTGAGTCGAAATCCGAGGTCCAGAACTCGGGTAAAAGAATTTTTCTGAAAAATTATTTTCTGAAATTAATAAGGAAAAATGAAAATGAAAATGAGTTAGAAAATATAGGTATCGGGCTCGTATTTTGTTTCCGACGCTCGGTATAAGTCTTAAATATGTGTTAAGCACCATCTGTAAAGTTTGGTTGAAAATGGACATCGATTGACGTGTTTCGGACTAAAAATGGGAAATTTGAAGTTTATGAAAGTTGAAAGGAGAAATTTGTGTTTTGAGGCTTGATTATTTGATTTTTATGTTATTTTAATGATTTGATCGCTCAAGAAAGTTTGTAGGATGATATTGAGTTAGTGTGTGTGTTTGGTTGGGAGCCCCGAAGGCTCGGGAGAGTTTCAGAGGTGGTGCGGGGTAGTTTTACACTTGAAATCATACCAGATTTCTTTGCAACTTTACACAGCAGTTTTGTTCTTCGCGAACGCGGCCCCAGGCTCGCGTTTCCATTGCTTTAGGGATTCTCTTGCTTCGCGTTCACGTGCTTATTCACGCGATCGCATAGAGTCAGTCCTATCTTCTTCGCGTTCACGAAGCTTTAGGTCGCTTCTCCATCGCGTGATGCCGAACGCATTCACGTAGACCAGTCTTTGGGCCCCTATATTTTCCTTCTTCGCGTTCGCATGCCTTGTCCGCGAATGCGATAGTTGCCAACATTTTTTCATCGCGAACGCGACCCTACTATCGCGAACGCGTAGTGTTATTTCCTCCAGTGATTTTAAAAGCTTAAAATTAGAATGGTTGCGAGATATTTTCTCACTTTTCACCCGAGCTCTCCTCTTAAACCCTCCATAGACGAAATTCAAGCTGTCTTTCCTCCATAACTCCGTGGGTAAGTAATCTTAACATCATTCCCTCATTATTTATTCATCTAATTACTAAAATCCTATCCTAAAAACATGAAATCAAGGTAGAAATTAGGGCTTTGGGGTAGAGTTAGGTTTTTGGGAATTTTGGGTGATTCAACCTCAATTTGGGGTCAAATCTTGAAACAAATTACATATTTGAACTCGTAGGGTTATGGGTGATTGGAACTTGGTCCGAGCCTCGAGTTTGGACCATGTGGGCCCGGTATCGGATTTTGCTATTTTTGGAAGAATGATGGGAATTTCATTTCTAGACTATGGGACTATGTTTTTGAGCTCTTATTGATACTATTGAACCAAATTGTGCCTAGATATCAATGTTTCAGAACCGGATTCTAAAGGAAAAGCGGTTTTAAAGCCTTGATTGCTATTTTCGAACCGAGGTAAGTGTTTGATCTAACTTTGGCTTGAGGGAATAGGATTAGAGTGTCATAATTACTATTTGCCAATTGTTGGAGTGCGGTGTATATGCATGGTGACGAGTACCTATACACCTGAGTCTAGCATGACCGTGGGTCCTTGTTTGTACTTGTTTTTGTGATAATTTGGAACTCTTCTAAGCTAATTAATGATGACTACATAATGTGAAGAGTTTGCAGATAAATTATGAAATATTAATACTTTGGAGTGTTGGCTCGAATGATAAATACTACTGAGTAGGAGATGAAAGTATTGAAAGGAGATGTGATTGATCCCTTGCCGGGATGGTTTAAATATATTGAATATTTCCCTTGTCGGGATGTGAAAGCTATTGGTGTTGTTCCCTTGCCGGGACGTTTCTTATTATTGTCTATTTTTCTCTCGCCCGTTTGGTTGTGACTGCTGTTTGGGTGAGGAAGAGTGCTAACGCACAAAGGGTCATTCCGTGCTATTTTTTATTATATTTGCACGAAGGGTCCTTCCATACTATGTTTTGACCGTTTATGCACGAAGGGAAATTCCGTGCTCTGATTTGACTTATATTGCACAAAGGGTCATTCCGTTCCATGAAATGAGAGTTANTTTGGCACGTCATGCAGTTGTGATACTCCCTACAAAGCGAGAGAGGGTCCGGAGATTCATTGATGGATTGATTTATCCGATCCATCTTCAGATAGCCATGGGAGTTGGTAGTGACATTTCCTTTCAGGACGCGGCCAATGCAGCCCGCAGAGTTGAGATGGCCCTCACACGGGGAGGTGGTCAGATGTCGGACAAGAGGCCTCGTCNGTTTTCTTATGCTTTGGTAGTTATTATTGTGCCCTGTCTTTTAATTACGCTGATGAACCTTATATTCAGATTGTACTCCCCCACAATATATTTCCCTCCCTTTAACTGCCTAGTTCGGTATTTCTTTTCCTTCTACTGTATATATCTGTATATAGAATTGTACAGGCGGATTTGGTAGTCCTGTCTAGCCTCGTCACTACTTCCCCGGGGTTAGGCCAGGCACTTACCAGCACATGGGGTCAGTTGTGCTGATGCTACACTTTGTGCATTTCTTTGTGCACAGATCCAGGAGCAGCTTTCGGACAGCAGCAGTAGGATTTTTATCCGGGAGCTATCTTNTAGGCACCGAGGCCCTTTTAGTCTGCGCTCCAGGTTTCTCATGGTGCTCCAGGTAGCGGAAGTTCTCAGCAGTATTATTCAGATCAGCAGCCTATCAGTGCACCCCCACTTCAGAGCTTCAGGGGAGGACATCCAGGCCGACAGGGCCAGCAGTCACAGCAGCCGAGATCTTGTTATGGTTGTGGTTATCCCGATCATATTGTCAAGTTTTTCCCTCGAGCATCAGGCACCTCTCAGCAGCAGGGTCCTCGCCCCATGATTCAGGCAGCAGGTGATCCACAGCCCGCCTAGCCAGCTAGAGGCGGGGGTAGGGATCATAGAGGTGGAGGTAGGGACCGTAGAGGTAGAGCTCGGACCAGCAAAGGCAGATGTCAACCAGTAGTTGATCGTCCTAGAGATGAGATTCAGGGAGGTGGGGCCCAGCCCCGTTGTTATGCTTTGCCATCCAGGCCAGAGGCAGAGTCTTTCGATGCTGTTATTATAGGTACTATTCTGGTCTGTGATAGGGATGCTTCAGTGCTATTTGACCCTGGGTCTACGTATTCATATGTGTCGTCTTATTTTGCTCCCTACATGGCTATGCCTAGTGATGCCTTGGGTATTCCTGTATATGTATCCACGCCAGTGGGTGATTCTATAGTGGTCGACAGAGTTCATCGTTCCTGTGTAGTAGTATTTGAGGGTCTTGAGACCCGTGTTGATCTATTGCTTCTAGACATGGTTGATTTCGATGTTATATTGGAGATGGATTGGTTGTCCCCGTATCATGCGATCTTGGATTGTCATGCCAAGACCGTGACCTTAGCTTTACCGGACTTGCCCCGATTGGAGTGGAGAGGGACCCCGGGACATGCTACCCGCAGTGTTATTTCATATGTTAAGGCTCGACGCATGGTCGAGAAGGGGTGTTTAGCTCATTTGGCATATGTTCGTGATTTCAGCACGGAGGTTCCATCTATCGACGCAGTTCCTATTGTTCGGGATTTCCCAGAGGTTTTCCCTTCAGACCTGTCGGGTATGCTGCCCGACAGGGATATTGATTTTTTTTATTGATCTGGCCCCAGGCACGCAGCCCATTTCTATTCTGCCGTATCGTATGGCCCCGCCAGAGCTGAAAGAGCTAAAGGATCAGTTGCAGGATTTGCTTGAGAAAGGCTTCATTAGGCCTAGTGTTTCTCCTTGGGGTGCGCCAGTTCTATTTGTAAAGAAAAAGGATGGATCGATGAGGATATGCATTGCCTACCGGTAGTTGAACAAGGTGACGATAAAGAACAAGTATCCATTGTCGAGGATTGATGATTTGTTTGACCAGTTGCAGGGTGCGAAGGTG
>MU725134.1:0-11330 GCA_026770625.1 Nicotiana glauca
GCATTTGACTTAGGGGACTCAACACAGGGGTTGGGTCCGTCTAGGACAGGTAACCTGAAATGAAAAGACCATACTACAGCATCTTGTTTGTTTTGCGCATTTATTTTCTTCAGACTTGCATGCTGACCGGATTGTGAAATCGGGAATTTTGAAAATTTGTGAAAAAGAAAAAATAACCGTGTAGAGAAATAACGACTCATTTTTAGAAGAAAAAAAAATAATGTCCAAGTAGTGTCGGAACTCTGCCGGATTTTTGAGAAAATAGAAAAAATATATATATATATATATTTGCCGATGAAAAAAAAGGGGGAAGTTTTTATTTTTGAAATAGTCTATTTTATTTGCCAATGAAAAAGAAAAAAATATATATTTTTATAGTTTGTTTTATGTGTCAATAAAAAAAAGAGTTTTATTTTTCAAAATAGTTTATTTTATTTTCCACTGAAAAAAACGTTTAATAATAATAATAATAATAATAATAATAATAATAATAATAATAATAATAATAATAATAATAATAATAATATTCTGCTTCATTTGCCAATGAAAAAAAAATGTGTGATTTGATTTTCAAAAATAGTTTGTATTTTAAAATGAAAAAAAATAATTCATTTTATTTGCCAATGATTTGAAAAAAAAAATGTGTGTTTTGTTTTCAAATATACTTTGTTCTATTGGAAAAACTACGCTGGTTTGATTCTCACCGGATGTGAGATACATAGGCAACCCTCATCGGGTCCAACCTCCCCTTTTTGCAAAAAGTAGCCAAAAATGTCAAATTCTAATTTTGTTGTAAATAAATCGGATGATGCCGTTCTTATCAAAAATAGCCGAATGTTCCCGAAAGGGACGCCGAAAGGCTGACTTTGCAAAACGGCCACCTTTGGTCATGTTTTAGATTTTTGGTCGATTGACCCACATAGCCTTCAAATCTTCGTCTCCCAGGCGCTGAAAGGCCGTGTTTGCAATATCAGATTTTTATTTTTTGGGAAAAAAAAAAACAAAAATGGCAAAGTTTTAATTTTTGTCATAAATAAGTCGGGTGATGCCGCTTTTGTCAAATATAGCCGAATGTTCACGAAAGGGACGCCGGAAAGCTGACTTTGCATAAACGGCCACCTTTGGTCATTTTTTTTAGATTCGGGCCGGTTGAGCCACACAGCCTTAAAATCTTCATCCCCAAGGCGCTGAAAGGCCGTGTTTGCAATACCGAGTCTCTTATTTTAATTCGAAAAAAAAAATCATAAATAAGTCGGGTGATGTCGTTTTGTCGAAAATAGCCGAATGTTCCCGAATGGGACGCCGGAAGGCTGACTTTGCATGAATAGCCACTTTTGGGTCATTTTTTAGATTTTGGTCGGTTGACCCACACAGCCTTAAAATCTTCGTCCCCAAGGCGCTGGAAGGCCGTGTTTGCAATATCGGGTTTTATTTTGAAAAACAAGAAAAAAAAATCATCATATAAGTCGGGTGACGCCGTTTTGTCGAAAATAGCCGAATGATCCCGAACGGGACGCCGGAAGGCTGACTTGGCATAAACAGCCACCTTTGGTCATTTTTTATAATTTGGCCGGTTGACCCACACAGCCTTAAAATCTTCGTCCCCGAGATGCTGAAAGGTCGTGTTTGCAAAACCAGATTTTTTGTTTTAATTTGAAAAATAAATAAAAAAAAGTCAGTGTACAAGTGAATACCATTTGGAATTTTGGTCAAAATAAAGCCGAGCCAGCTTCGGCAATGTGTTAAACCATTCTTGCCGGGATAGCCTTAGAGTATGTTTCAGTTGTCGAAAGGCTATTTTCGTAAGAGAACGGACAAGTTTGTGTCATGCTCCTCTCTACTACGAGAGTAAATCGGAATATCATCAATAAACACAACCATAAAAGAATCAAAATAAGGCTTGAACACTCGGTTAATCAAATCAATAAAGGTCGCTAGAGCATTAGTGAAATCAAATGACATCACCAAGAACTCGTAATGACTATAGTCCTGAAAGTTTTCTTTGGGATATCCGCTGCCTTAATTTTTATCTGATGGTAGTCCGATCTCAAAGCAGTTTTGGAGAACACCTTGGCACGCTAAAACTAATCAAACAAATCATCAATATAAGGCAATGGATACTTCTTCTTGATAGCAACCTTTTCAACTGCCTATAATTAATGTACATCCTCATAGAATTCTTCTTCACAAATAACACCGACACACTCTAAGGAGGAACACTAGGTCTAATAAATCCCTTATCAAGAAAATCTTGCAACTGCTCCTTCAATTCATTCAGGTTAGCTAGATCCATACAGAATAGTGGAATAAGAATGGACTGAGTGCCTGAAACCAAGTGAATGAAAAAGTCAATATCCCGAAGCATGCCAGGTAAATCTACCGGAAATACCTCTGAAAACTTTCTCACAACTGGTACTGAGTCAATAGAAGGAATTTTGGCATAAGCAACTCGAATGTAGGCCAAATATGACAAGCACCCTTTCTCAACTATACGTCGAGCCTTCAAAAAATGAGATCACCCTACTAATAGAATGGCTAAGGGCCTCTCTCCACTCTAATCTAGTTAACACTGGCGTAGCTAAAGTCACAATCAGCGTGCCAATCCAAGTATCATGATACAGGGACAACCGATTCATACCAAAAATAACCTGAAAACCACTATATCCAATAACAAGAGATCAACTACAGTATCAAAATCGTTGATAGTAACCACACAAGATCGATAGATACGATCAACCATTGTAGAATCTCCAACCGTTGTTGACATAGAGATAAGAATATCAATAGAATCACAAGGCATACACAAGTGCGATGCAAATTGTGAAGACATATAAAAATAAGTAGAACTCGGATCAAACAACATTGAAGCATCTATATGACACACTGAGATACTACTTGTGATTGCCGCATCAGATGACTCCGCCTCGGGCCTACTAGTAAATACATAACAATGGGGCTGAGCCTCAACAACCTGTCCTCCACCTCTAAGATGACCTCTCACCGACTGGCCTCTACCTTTAGCTGGCTGACCCCTACCCCTATCTGGCTAGGCGGGTGATGTAGCAACGTGTACTGTTCCAGTTTTGCCATCATTATCTTATAAATATTATATATACTTTTAAAATATCATTTCTGCATCATCACCAATATACAAGAGTCATATAAGTATTTTTCTGTACTTTTTCATAATTTATAAGGTTTTAAAATTGATTTTCTTGCATTTAAATTATTCAAATATTTATTAGTTACTCCTTCAAATTATTTTGTGATAACTTAATCATCCAAATTTATTTTTTACACCTATATATATTTTTTATAATATTTTACTTTATTTCATATAATTACATTTGCATTTTTGAATCATGTACGCATTTTTGCAATAATAGCTTATACTTCACAATTAATTGCATTTTGTTATTTTATTCAAGGTCAAATAATTTTTTATATTTTTATAACCTTAATCTATTAGTTTAACATATAAAGTTTAATAAATAGTATTTTTTATATTTATTTAGCTATTTTTAAAAAATTATTTTTCTTTAATTTCTTGTATTTAAAATCCAGCCTGATACAAGGCTAATTTAGACCAAATTACAGGCCCAAACACTTAGCCCATTCATATTCCCTCTTTAGCAGCCAAACCAAATGACCCCTTCTTAAACTTGGTCACGACCCGCTCATTTAACCCGCCCGTTTCCTATTCGATTTTGGCCGTTGATCTTAAATGATCAACGACCTATAATAAATTCTCCATTCTCCTTATATCCCCATAACTAAAATCTAGAGGCCATTCCCCCATCCGATTTTTCTGTCTCTCTACTCCTCTTTCCCTCTTCACAAACCCTAGCAGTCGTATCTCTAAATCTTCTCCAAATACAGCTCCAAAATAGAATCAATCCATGATTCACTTACCTATTTTGTGATGCTTAGCTATTGTGTACGCGTATGTGGTGTTACTTAGCTCTTGCCCTATTTTTGGCAAGAACTACCTTTCAAAATCAGGCCTGGTTGACTTCGATCTTCAAGGATTCAGACGGTATTTTGTCTATATACACTTGAAAGAAGGTGATTCTTGCACTCGTAGTTTGATTTATTGGTTGAACCCAACTAAGGATTGATATCTCCATCTCCTTTACTGATTCTGATTGTATGGGATCTTTTCTTTCCTTTTTCATATTCAAATTATTGTTTTTCATGTTTGCCTGCTTAATTTGAACACTATATAAAACCCCTCTCTATCCCATTTCTAGGTTAGAACAACTTTCACGTGATTACTGTTACCACTACTATTATCCCCTCTACTCTCATTATTCTATACTTTCTGGACTCTTTGTTGTGGCCGGCTGAAAGCTAAGACCACCGAAATTGGATCTAATTACCTCTCTAGTGCGAGCACTGCTCGGTGCTCGTTCGAAACTCTTATGAACTCTAACAAACTAGGAGTGTTGGGACTCAAACTATTTCACTACTGGTATTTGGCGAATTTCCCTATTTTCTACTAAATTTGCAAACTAGTAAGTGCTCAAATTATCTCTCAGTTATGTTTTTTCCCCTATTTGTGTTTGTACTTCTGAATATACCTGTAATGTGGGCTTTCTAAGCCAATATGATTGTGACGACCCAAAGGGTCATCACCTATTTCCTCATTCGTTTCGTGCTTCCAAGGCCTTGAAAACCTCACTTTTATTTGCCTCGATTTGCGTGCGCAGTCCGGGCGTGTAGCCAGAAGGCTTAAATATGAATTCTGTGTGAAAATGATGAATTTTGATATTAATATGGTTAAAGTTGACTTCGGTCAACATTTTTGGTAAACGGACCCGGACCCCTGATTTGACAGTCCCGGAGGGTCCGTAGGAAAATATAGGACTCGGGCATGTACTCGGAGTCGAAATCCGTGTAGAACCCGGGTAAAAGAATTTTTCTGTTAAATTGTTTTTCTAAAATTATTAAGGAAAATGGAAATTAAAAATTTGTTAAAAAATTAGGGTATCGGGCTCGTATTTTGGTTTCGACGCCCGGTACAAGTCTTATATATTGTTTAAGCGCTTTCTGTGAAGTTTGGTCGAAATCGGACGTCGTTTGACGTATTTTGGACTATGAGTTCCAAGTTTGAAAGTTTAAGAAGTTTGAAATGAAAATCATGTGGTTTGAGGCCCGATTCTATGTATATGATGTTATTTTGGCGATTTTATCGCACGAGTAAGTCCGTAGGATATTTTTGAAGTTGTGTGCATAATTGGTTTGGATCCCCGAGGGCTCGGGAGAGTTTTGGATAGGCATCAGATTGCATTTCGCATTGTTGAAAAACCTGGTGTGCTTCAGTTCTGCAGGCTTCACAAATGCGAAGCCAGCACTCGCAAATGCGAGCTCGCAATTGCGAGCCTTTTATCGCAAATGCGAAATATCCCCTGGGTCGCTTCCTTCGCAAATGCGAAGAAATCGATCGCAAATGCGATGCCCGCCTTTAGCCTCAACCTTCGCAAATGCGAACCTTTGTCCGCTATTGCGATATTGGACCTTCACAAATGCGACCTGTTTTTTGCAAATGTGAACCTTCCAGTATCCCTCATAGTTCGCAAATGCGAATTCAACTTCGCAATTCCCATATTTGGTCGGGGTTCGCAATTGCGAACCCTTGTTCGCAATTGCGACATCAGAGACCTGCATTTTTCATAGTTAGTCGAATTTTCACCCCATTTTTCATATCTCTCAAACACAAACACCCATTGGCGATTTTCCAAGAAAAACCTTCTTGTCCAATCCATTTGTAAGTTGATTTTCACTTAATTTCTTCAATCTTTAACATCATTTATCATGTTTTCATCTTAAAATCAAGGTTTTCATGGGTGAAAATGGGGATTTTGGGTAGAACCTAGGTTTTCTTAAAATTGGGGATTTGGACCTCAATTTGAGGTCCGATTTCAAAACAAATCATAGATATGAACTCGTGGGGGAATGGGTAACTGGATTTTGGTTCGAACCTTGGGTTTTGACCACGTGGGACCGGGGGTATTTTGGGAATTTTTAAGTAAAACTTTGGAAAATTCATTTTTATGCATTCAAGTTGATTCAATTAGCATTTATTGATACATTCAAGCAATTTGTGACTAGATTCGAGCAGTTTTGTGGTGAATTCGAGGAGTTAAGCTATACTAGAGGCTTGAGTAGATTTTTGGAGCAATTGAGGTAAGTGTTTGATCTAACTTTGGCTTGAGGGAATAGGATTAGGGTATTATTGATTGCTATTTGCTAAATGATCGAGTACGGTGTATAGGCATGGTGACGAGTATCTATACACCGGTATCTAGCATGACCGTGGGTCTTTGTTGTTAGTTGTTCTTGGTATATTTGGGGCTTTTCCAAGCTAATTAATGAATTCTACATAATGTGAAGGGTTGAGGATCAATTGTGAATTTGTGAATTGTTTGGAGCGTTGGCTCGAACGATAAAATACTATTGAGTAAGAAATGAAAGAATTGGTAAGAAATGTGATTAAATTCCTTGCCGGGATGACTTGAGTATATTGATTATCTCCCTTGCCGGGATGTGGAAGTTATTATCATTGCTCCCTTGCCGAGACTTAGTTGTTTAATTGTGCTTTTCCCTTGCCGGGACATTTCTCATTACTGTTTATTCCCCTCGCCCATTTGGTTGTGATTGTTGTTTGGGTGAGGAAGAGTGATAATGCATGAAGGGTCATTCCGTGCCATTGTTGATTATATTTGCATGAAGGGTCATTCCGTGCCATTGTTAATTATATTATGCACGAAGGGACATTCCGTGCCATTGTTGATTATATTATGCATGAATGGTCATTTCGTGCCATGAAATGAGAGTTATGTGAGGAAAGCACGAAGGGTGATGCCGTGCACTTTGTTTGATTCCTTTGGGTGAGGATGAGAGTAAAAGCACGAAGGTTGATGCCGTGCAACTGTTGGATTTCTTGTCTCTGTTAATTATTGTTGTGCCTGTTTCTTATTTAAGTTGATGATTGTTATATCCGGATTGTACTCCCCCATAGCATGTTTTCCTTTCCTGTTAACTGTTTAGTTTTCGGTATTTCTTGCCTTCTATTGCATATATATATATTGAACTGCACAGGTTGATTTGGTAGTNGCAGTAGCACGTCGAGTTGAAGCTGACTTCAGTCCAAGGACTACGAGGTAGCCTAGTTGGCGTTCGCAGGCCGGAGTCCCTTCTTCTATATCTTCTATTTGTTTTCATTGTATTGAGACAGACATTGTGTATTTCTTTCTATTTAGACTTGTTTGTAGTACCCTATAGCAGTTCGTGAGCTAGTGACACCAGATTTTGGATAGAGATTCGTCTTAACTTCCGCATTTTTATTCCAGTTTTATAAGCTTAAAGTCTTCCGCTTTTATTTAATTGTTTTCGTATGTTTATATTGTTGAGAAATTATCAAAGAATGTTTACTGTTTGGCTGGCCTAGCTCCGTTAGTAGGCGCCATCACGACTCCCGATGGTGAAAAATTCGGGTCGTGACAATGATATTATGTTGACCTTTTATTTTTATACTTGTAATTCGTTATTTGGATTCGTGTAAGTTAGAATGATTGGAAGATTTTGTTGGGTTGTGACACTTGTTCGAGCCGTTTAGAGGTCGAAACGCACGAGATGACATTTTGGAGCATCGCTTGGCTTACTCGGGTATTGGAATCGGCTTGTTCAAGATAAGTAACTCTTCTAAACTTAATAATGAGGGTATGAAACCCCAAATTATGTGTTGTGTGGATAGTATTGAGGTGACGCACATGCTAGGTGACAGGCGTGTGGGCTTGCAGCTTGTGAATTATGACTCCGTTATTTTTTCTGGCACTGTTTAGTGGCCTTAGTTTGTTAATATCTGTGTTTTCACCATGTGATTAATTAATTGAGTTATCAATCATGCTAGATATCATGTTTAGGACTTATGCTGATATTGTGAGGACCCATAGTGGGTTTCTTGCTGTCACCTCACTGATTTCATTGATATTTCGTACTTAGTCATATTCATGCATTCATATCATATCTCAATCTCTGTTGTTATTTATTGATACATCATATCACTGTTGTCGGGCTAATTTCATGACACTGAGAGCCCGAGAGAGTGGAGATATTGATGACTGAGTGAGGTCGAGGGCTTGATTGTAAAGAAATTTATGGGATCAGGCTGCATGCCACAATATATTTTATTGATTTATGTTCGAGTGAGGCCGAGGGCCTGATTGTGAGGATATTTATGGGATTGGGTTGCATGTTGCAACCTATTTTATTGATTTATGCCATGATTGGCTTGTTATAGCGCTTGGGCTGAAGAAGCCCCTCCGGAGTCTGCACACCTCCAGTGAGCGCAGGTACCTACTGAGTGCGAGTGTCGAGTGCCTAGTGATTGGAAGGACTGAGTCACTGTGAGGATTGATTGACTGGAAAGACTGAGCGAATTGATACTCTGAGGGTATGCATATGGTTTTATTACTGAGTTACATCACATTTGACATGCACATGACATACAGGCATAGAAATGCATTTTCCTCATGTTGTACGGTATCACGTCATTCATGACTTTTTAGACACATTGATATGTGGGCATAGAGAGGTAATTCACACATGCTATCTGGAAAGAAAATAAAATATCATATTTACTGTTGAAAGGATTTTTGGGAAAAGTTACACTTTTCAAACTTACTCATATTCTTGACAATTTCGGTAAATGATTTGGGCTTTCATTGGTATAGTTGAAAAGCACAACTATTTTCGGAAAGCTATGAAAAGGATGTGCACTTTATCTCTGAGCTATTTCTTTATTTATTTTCTTTACACTGTTATGGATTTCTATTTGGTTATTGGTGTTGGACCCGACCTATGTTCCAGCTCGTCACTACTTTCAACATGAGGTTAGGTTTGTTACTTTTTGAGTACATGGGGTCTGTTGTACTCATACTACACTTCCTGCACATTGCGTGCAGATCTCGAATGTTCTCGAATGTTCTCGGATGTGCAAATCCGGGGTTTCAAACCCTCAGGATATCATTTACAAGTATTACTCACCTCGAACCGGTGAAATCTCTAGCTCGCGACGCCTTTGCCCCTCTATTAGGCCTCCACGTGCGTCGAATCTAACCAAAATCAGAGCGAATGCATTACAATATGCTAAGGGAACAATACCCAATTGAAAACAATCGAAAAATATCAAAAATCTCGAAACTAGCAAAACCCGAGACCTGAGACCACTTCTCGAAAAATTACGAAATTCACATTACCGGACTCCTCGTCTCGCCACGAGTCTACCCATATCAAATTTATTAAAATCGGAGTCCATTTGACCCCTCAAATTCCAAGTTTACACTTTCTTAGGTTTCAAGCCCTAACCACCATTTTTAACCCTTAAATCCTTGAATTTCAGTGATTAAATAAATATTTTTACACCATAATAACATATTCCAAGTCCAAATACTCATACCTGATGATATCCCTTCGAATCCTCTTCAAAATCTCCCAAAATCGCCTCTCGTTCGAAGTCCAAATTGTTTTCTTCTTTTTCCATGTTTGTGAACACTGTTCACTATAACACAGGCCCGATTTTTTGCTTCTACGGTTCCCATAACCGCTTCTGTGGTATCGCTTTTGCGCCCAATTATCCACTTTTGCGGTTTTTCACTTAATTTCCCACGACCGCTTCTGCGACACAGAAACACGCTTCTGCGGATCCCTAATTTCGCTTATGCGGTCAATATTCCGCTTCTGCGGCCCCGCTTACGCGAACCAAGTTCCGCTTCTGCAGAACTTCACCACCCAAGCCAAACTCGCTTTTGCGCTCCTTCATCCGCTTCTGCGGAACCGCTTTTGCGGTCCATTTCCGCAGAAGCGGAAATACCAGCTGACAGCAAAACAAACCTGAAGCCAAATTAAAAAACTTCTCGTTTTAACACCCGTTCTCACCCCGAGGCCCCGGGACCTCAACCAAAAGTGCAGACATGATCTAATACCTTATTCAAACTTGCTCGAACCTTCGAAACACTATCTTTAACATCAAAATCATCAAATTTCACCAAATCAAAGCCTTCCGAAATGCACTTTCGATCAAAAAACCGACCAAACGATGTCCGAATGACCCGAAAATTTGCAGACATATCCAAAATCACCTTACGAAGCTACTGCAACTCTCAGAATTCCATTCCAACCCTCAGATCAAAATCTCACCTATCCACCGTAATTCGCCAAAATTCCAACTTCGCCAATTCAAGCCTAATTCTACACTGGACCTCCAAAATCAATTCCGAACGCACTCCTACGTCACAAATTATCCCCCGAAGCTAACCAAGTCACCGGAATTCACCAAGCCTTCTAACTATATAGTCAACTTCCGGTTGACTTTTCCAAAACAAGCTTCCTTCTAAGAGGCTAAGTGGCTCATTTCCAACTAAAACCAATTCAATTCTATCTGACCCATTCAATTACTGATATTGCAACATAGATCAACATAATATGGGGGAAACGGGGCGGTAACTCACGTGACAACGGGCCGGGTTGTCACAATAGAAATTTAAGACTTAAGCATAAACTTACAACTTGAGTTTATTTCTACTTTTTATCAATTCCAATATTGAAAGCAAGTACTTGTAAAATACATACAACATTTACCAACGTGGACCATGATTCCGAACCGTACCATTACTACCCAAAAATACTTTTGTACACCACCCACATTGTGTCTACGGAGCCTCTATGAATACTAGGAACTCAACCAATACTTGCCGGCGACAAGGCCCCGACTATACCTTACAATACACAATAAACTCAAAAGAAGGTGGCATGAACCACACATGACCCCAAGAAGAAGTGGGGCTCACCAATGCAACTGATGGGATGGAGAGGAGGTACTACTGTCGATGAGCTGAATTACCTACTACAGAACCACATACAATAATAACACGAATGTAGCGCCCCTAGAAAAAGGGACGTCAGTACACTTGAATTGTACTGGTATGTATGAAAAAACTTTACCCCAAGTAAGATCAATCACTACATAGATAACAAACAGTAATAGAATCAATAATCAAATGCACATGAAAGGTACAACCAATCCAAACAAGTTTACAATCTCTCCTTTTTCTCCTTCAACATTTTCACATCAATGATTTCACAATCTTTTTCATAATTTCATTTTAATAGTGATTTCGATCACTTTTCCACCCTTATTACCTCGGCCACCCTCATTACCTCGGCCACCCTTATCACCACAACCCACACCTTATTACTTCGTGTTGCGGCGCGCAACCCGATCCCACTGAACAAGTCACAATTCACAAACAACACAACAACAACAACAA
>MU725134.1:31138-42417 GCA_026770625.1 Nicotiana glauca
ATTAGAGACCAAAGTTGGTCGCTTTTTAATGATTAATAATAAATAAATAAATAAAGTATTTTATATTTAGAGACCAACTTTGATCGCCAAATTTATATTATTAAATTAATAAAATGACCAAAGTTGGTCTCTATAGGCAATATCCGGAATATTTGGTCCATTTAGCTTAGAGACCAAAGTTGGTCGCTAATTAACGACCAATTATGGTCCCTAAATAAAAGACCATCAATATAGCTACCAGGTCCGTTTGGTCGCTTTTTAACCTAAAAGCGACCAACGCTGGTCGCTCTTTGTGGTTGCTTTTAGGCAAATTTCTAGTAATGACGGTGTCACTGGAACCTCTATGGATATAAATGGACATAATAAAATCACTAGACATAGGCCCACCACCGATAAAAGAGCGGGCTTGCCAAGTATAGTAGCAAATGTAAAAGACATCTAGCTCGTGTTGTCGACTCCAAAGCCGCAATATCTGAAATATAAAATAAGTTGCCCAACATAGGAGGCCGAGCACAATTTCATAGAAGTTAAGTATCATTGACTCCTTCCGATAAGGTTGTAACGATACTTTATATAAAATACATGAAATGAATAATGAAAAGAAATAAACATTAAAAGCATTTCAATAAACTGCAAACTTTTTAATAAACTTGTAAATATTTCAATAGGCTACAAATCTTTCAATAGGATGTAAATGTTTCAGTAGGCCGTAAATATTTCAATAGGCTATAAATCTTTCAATAGCATGCAAAACTTTCAATAGAGAGGCGGTAAATCTTTCAATAGGCTATAAATCTTTCAATGGGCCGTAAATATTTCAATAGGCTGTAATCTCTCAATAGCATGCAAAACTTTCTACCGAGAAGTTTTATTTTGTGTCTCATATAACTTACACTAGTTGTATGAGGCTTTTTTTTGTCTCACAAATTTATGGACATCAATCTTACACTTTTGGATCCACAAAATTGTGAGACGAAAAAGTTGCCTCATACAACTAGTGCCAGTTGTATGAGACACAAAATAAAATTTTCCAATTCCAGTAGTTATAAATATAACATTAATCGATGTTTATATGCTGACCATCCCCCGGTCAACCTGGGCGTCTCACCCGAAGGATATTGACGATAGTAACCATCGCCTGGTCACGGGGCCGTCTTATCTATTGCTATGGGTTTTTTTGATAGTAACCATCGCCTGATCACGAGGCCGTCTCACCCATTGCCATGGGATTTTGACGATAGTAACCATCGCCTGGTCACGAGGCCGTCTCACCCATTGCCATGGGATTTTGACGATAGTAACCATCGCCTGGTCACGAGGCGGTCTCACCCATTGTCATGGGATTTTGACGATAGTGCTAGCACAATAAGATGTATCATTGGACAACAAATGGTAAACACTTAAACGTGTTGTATGTAAGCAATAATAACTATGGTCCTCCCAAACAATATTTTCCTTATATTGTATAACACTAAAATTCCCTTTCTTGTGTAACTCTAGAAATTTCCCCCCTTTTTGAGTGCGTGAATATTTCTTGAGATTTTTGCTAATTTAATCTATTGTGTTCCTTTGAGTCTAGGAGCAGCTTATTCTTCAGTTTGTTGTCCACTGCAAAATTCTTATTCTCGTTGCTGAAAGAGATGGAGGCAACCAGTGTTGCTGCCCTTTTCACTCAGTCAAAGAACATGACCAAGACAATGCTTGCTCTGTGTTATTATGTCCCCAATATGACCCCTCTCCCCTTTGCTGTAAATGACACACTGAAGGCTTGTACCACCAAATTAATATAATACTAATATATGTATTAGATACCTAAAAAGTATGTTGCTAATATATTACTTTATAGTTACGAAAACGTGACAGCCCCCACACCACAATAATAACACTATATGGGTCCATTCTCCCATTTTAGTTGCTTCTGTAGTATCACTTACAGCGTTGCTTTATCGGTTATAATTGTACATAATTTTACTTAGCTCTGGCCAGTAAATAGAAATCAACTGGTGAGCCAGAACTCAGGTTTATTTCATCCAACTTCCCATTCCAAGAATTAGCGAAAATTCCAAATAATATGATCAATTAGTTATTTCATTGTATAAGTTATACTTAATCCCATCATCAGGCATCGACCCTATAGTTCACTGTTAAATTACATATTTTATTTCTCAATTGATATACCTCATACATATCTAGAATATATCTCATTAACCTAAAAGTGACTACGCTTAATTAGAAATACCTCAGAAGTCCATTATACTCGGCTTATATAACTAACTTGTGCCAATCAACCATTAAGACACCTTTAAATTTTACAAAATTCTACCCGGCATTACGCATCGATCGATGCATGACTGTTCAATTCCAATTCAGTCCATCGAGTCACTAGCTACTGGGAATAAACCCCCCATAAATAATATTTATGGTAATAAAAGCGGAATAATAATGTAGCATCGAGATACGATAATCAACAAGAATAAAAGAGTAACAACGATCCCAAAACTTTTACGTGAAAAGCCATTCTAAATAAAGGAAAAAATCACGACCCCGAGAGGAGCAATTGATATCACTGTAGCAAAGAATTTTACACTTTATAGGCCCGAGTAAAATACTCCAAAGACCACAACAACACTCAAAAGAAATAATTCTCTTTTGATATTTTTACATCACTACAATATGGCCCACACTCTCTATTTTTCTTATTGATTATTTTCTTATATCCCGTCTATGATGCCTATCTCTTCTTTCTCTCTTTTTTATGGTGTGTTAAAAGAAGTAAAAGAGCTCTCTTTTATAGGAGAAAAGTACGTAGCTTGCAAGAATGTTGTAGAATGAGCTTTAATTCTCTTCCATTCATTTCCAAACATGGAGCCAAAATAATCATTGGCACATGCCTATTACAAATGAGATGGACCCCACAATCTCCTTTTTCAGTCTCATTCACCCGAAGGAGGCAACACTATGCTTCTAGTTTGAGTGCATGCTTACAAGTTCTTTGCGTAACTCGCCTTGGTCAGCATATCTGAAGGATTCTCACTTATATGGGTCTTCTTGACCAACATAGATCCCTCATCCATCTTTTCTCGAATTCAGTGATATCTCACAACGATATGTTTCATTCTTGCATGATACATGGTGTTTTTATTTAGGTCTATTACACTTTGACTATCACAATAAAACGACATACTTCTTTTGATGCAATCCAAACTCCCGAAGGAACCGTTTCAGCCATATAATCTCCTTTCTAGCTTCAGTAGTGGAAATATACTCTACTTCAATTGTAAAGAGGGCGACACACTTCTGCAACTTCGACAACCATGATATAGCTCCTCCTGAAGATGTGAACATGTATCCAGTAGTAGATTTATGATTATCAAGATCACTTTCCATATCAGCATCCGCTTAGCCCTTCAAGACTGGATCAGATTCTCCAAAGCACAAACAATCTTTTGCGGTACCTCTTAGGTACCTGAGTATTCACTTGACTGCTTCCCAATATTCCTTTCCAAGATATTTAAGAAACTTGCTAACAACACCAACTGCACGAGCAATATATGGTCTGGTGCATACCATCACATACATTAAGCTTCCAACTGCCGAAGATAAGGAACTCTAGCCATATTCCCATTCTGCTCCCTTATTGTAGGACACATCTTCTTGCTAAACTTCAGATGACCAGCAAGCGGTGTGCTGACTGGCTTAGCACTTTTCATGTTGAAGTGTTTTAGTGCACGTTTAGTGTACTTCTCTTGAGATAGCCACAACTTTTTACTTGTCATATCCTAAATAATCTATATTCCCATAATTTTTTGTGCTTGGCCCAAGTCCTTCATATCAAATAACTTGGAAAAATCCCCCTTCAACTTTACAATCAACTCCTTTCTTGTCCTACAATTAACTTGTCATCCACATACAATAATAAAATAATAAAATTATTGTCAGAAAATCTTTTGAAGTATGCACATGGATCAGAATAGGTCTTTATGTGGGTTTGAATTTTTATGAATGAGTCAAACTTTATGTATCACTGCCATGGTGCATGTGCCTGCTTCAGCCCATAAAGATTCTTATTCAATTTGAACACTATGTGTTTCTTTCCAGCTACTTAAAATCCTTCTAGCTGCTCCATATAAATCTTCTTCCAAATCTCCTTAAAGAAATGCAGTTTTTGCGGCCAACTTCTCCACTTTAAAATCTAGGCGAGCTTCTAAGCTCAAAATTATTTGAATAGAAGTCATTTTGACAACTAGTGAATTTTTTTTTCAAATCAATACCTTTCTTCTGTTCGAAGCCTTTTACCACCAATCGAGCTTTCTATCTAACTAGCTTGCCATTTCCATCTTTCTTGAGTTTAAAGACCCATTTGCATTTGAGTGGTCTTTTACCCATTGGAAGTTCAACCAGCTTGTAAGTGCCATTTTTCCGTAGAGATTCTATCTTTTCTTGCATGACTTTCATCTACTGGTTCTTTTCTCAATGGGACAATACATCCTTAAGTCATTTTGGCTCCCACTCATCCCTGATGAGGACACACTCTGTGAAAGGGTACCTGCATGACTCTACCCTTGCCCTATATGTTCTCCTTGTAGGTTGAGGTTATTATTCTCCCTGAGTGGAGTACTCCACTTGCTCGACATCATAATCAAGTTTTTCCCCCTTCTTAATAACCTCATCAGGTTACTCCCCTGCTCGACAACCTCATCGGTCGTACTTTCTGCACTTGTGGGATAGTTATAAAGCAGAAGGAATGGTAATAAAGTTAGGGATTATACCATTTTTGGATTTCTCTGACTAGTCATATGCAGTTCCAACTTCACTTTCTCTAAAGACCACATCTCTGCTATGATGACCTTTTTCTTTACATGATTCACAATCTGTATCCGGACTGTTCATCTCTATATTTGATGAATATGCTGGAACAAATTTATCATCCAACTTTATTCTATGCTCCTTTGGTACATGTGCAGAAGTGTCACAACCCAGATTTTTTATCCTCGGGAGTCGTGGTAGCGCCTACTAGTAAAAGCTAGGCAAGCCAATTAGTCCAATTATTTAACCATTTTCATTTTTAACCCCTTAGCAATTTCAAAACAACATAACAAAAGCAGCAAAAAATATAATAACAAAATAGTGCGGAAGACGAAATTTGATAATTTAAAATAATACAAACCACGGAAGTCTAAGTATAATTCTACCCAGAACTGGTGTCACAATTTCACATACTGTCTAGGACTACTATAAATAAGGGTCCAAAAAATGAATACAACGTTGTCTCTGAAATAGATATATAAAACACGATAAAGGGATAGAAGGAGACGGCAAGGCCTGCGGATGCCTGCAGGACTATCTCTCATCTCCGAACGGGCTGAAGGAAGCAACCCAATGCTAAGGTCCGTATGCTCCAGTACCGAAATCTGCACAGTGCAGAGTGTAGTATCAGCATAACCGATCCCATGGGCTGGTAAGTGCCTAGCCTAACTTCGGCGAAGTAGTGGCAAGGCTAGAACCAGACTACCAAATAAATCTATGCAGTTAATCATATACAGCAGAAAATAAAAGCAAAACTTTGCAATTAAATATAGGAAGGGGGAGTCATGCTGCGGGGAACAATAAGTAGCAACAAAAACCAACAGTTAAATGTAAAGAACACCATATCTCAATTATTAGTAGAAATCAGGAAATCGAAGACAAGTGCACAACATCACCTTTCGTGCTTTTACTCTCGTCCTCACCATAAAATCAATATAATTGGCACGACATCACCCTTCGTGCTATTACCTCATATAATCATGACATAAAATGATCCTTCGTGCATTATCACTCGTATAAAGACACAGAATTGTACATCATGTGGCACGACAATCACCCTTCGTGCATTAACAAAAAAATCATGCACGACATTACCCATCGTGCATTAACACTCTCTCACAAAAATCATACACGGTATCACCCTTCATATTTTAACACTCTTCCTTACTCAAACAGCAATCACAAAGTAATAAGGGTAAGAGAATCAATAAAATCACAATAAAATCTCGACAAGGAAAACAATATCAAAAATAATAATATCCCAGTAAGGGAGATAACATTAAAACGACAATCCGGAAAGGGAGACAATATCATAATTCTCTTTTCTTTTTCACGTTTACTTCATAACTCAATTCTCAGTAAATATCTACTCGAAAACTATTAAAAAACTTCGACATGATTTGCTTCTGATAATGTATTCTTGCATGGGGCCAATTCAATTAAATTCTGCCACGTTTTTCAGCTTCTTAACTGATATTGTAAGGGTTTTGACAATATCAATGAATTTTAATGGATGATAGAATATTAGATACTCCATTCGTCTTAAATTATTTGTCATATTTCTATTTTACACGCCCCTTAAAAAAATATTAAATAGGAGTAGTTTTTGAGTGTGTTACCCTTATTTCTGTTTCAAGATATAATGCCTCTTCATTTAATATTTATACAAAATTGATGTACTTGTAATCTTCAAGAACCATTAATATTAAGGGTAAAATAGAAAAAAATAATTTAATTTAATCATAAACTTCTAAAATGACAAGTAATTTGAGACACGTATTCTTAATAAGTACAACAGATAATTTGAGATGAAGGGAGCATTTCTTTTTACAACTTTAGCAATTAAGGCTTATCATAAGATTTTGCTTGGTATGTAACCTAATAGGAGTAACATAAATACTTTTTACACCGTAATTACATAAAAATTAAACTTTTCCATGTTTGGATATATAAATTTCCAAGTCAGTTATGTACATGGGTGGGTATAGTTTGGGCAAATTCGAAATCCAAACTGTAATCCAAATTTTTCGAATTTTTTGTTTGGATTTAATTTTTAAAAATTTTGAATTTCGGATTGGATATTGGATTTGGTAATTCGAATTTATGGATAACCGAAAATCCAAAATTTTTATTCCTTATATTTAGTCTATTATCCATATGCCAATAGTAATAAGTTAAATACCCTACCCATTAGATATTATCTCATATATTGAATATTAATTACTAAGTTTCTGTCATAATACTTTTATTCGGACATGATTTTACTATTGCTAGTTCTTATCGATATGAAGTCTTACAATTCATGTACTTATCATTCAATAATTTCAATTTAAATCGCTCTAATTGATGAAGTAGATTCAAGTAGATCTTCTAGCAGTTGAGAAGAGGGTTAGTCACTCACCACAAGATACAAAATGGCCTTGTTGTCTTCATACACGAAAACCAAGAGCTACAAGATAAATGGAATTTGCAGTCGTACCTTATATTTGTGCCACCTTTTAACCTGTACTTTAAATATTATTAATTTGGTAGCCAGTTGACAAAAAAGTCGTAATAATATGATAAGTACACCCCTGACATCACGCATTAATCGTGTGATCTGAAACCTCATTCGTGAAAAAAGATCTCTTCCTCTCCTCTCAGTAGCTTTATAAAGAAACCAGAAACTTGTCCAGATTTATCTTCAGAATCCCACTTGCATGAAGTTATTCCATGTTAAATCTAAAAATTCATGTTAATATAGCATGAAATTTTTTCATGTCGAAGCTAAAACTTCATGCTAATATAGCATAAAGTTGTTTCACATTGAAGCTAAAACTTCATGCTAATGCATGCTGAAGTTATTTATCCTGCAGTCTACAGTTTTTTCATGAGTTACATCTGAAACTTCAGTCTAAATATGCTGAAGTTATCTTGTCACGACCAACACATGACCGGCACCTACCCAACCCAGGCGAACCAACCGATACTAGAATATCCATATATATAACTAATAGATGCATGTGGAAACCTTTTTGAAAACACAATCATTTTAAATAATTAAAATCATACATGAAGTATAATCTTTAAATACATCATTTTCAATAATTGAAAATACATAAGGATAACAATGTCTCTTTCATTTCATGATATATGAATGACCATCAATTACAACCCCCAAAAAATATTAATAGTCTATGGAATCTCTAAGACATGAGAATAATATGACACTAAGAATAATCCCGACCAACAGAAAATAAAGAATTAATATGACAGTTACCACGAAATAGAAGTGGTGTCTCACCATACACCTCAGAAAGAGAGTCATCCTAGCCTCATCGGCTCATCACGTACCACACCTCTTCCTGAAACATATTAAGTAAATAGGACCCTGGAGAGGGGTCCCTGAGAGCTGAGTACACCACGGCGGTACTCAACAAGTGTCATAGACTCTTTCTAACTCAAGTTCCTAGGATAGGGCTTTACAAAAATAGAGCAACCAACATTGATATAAAACGAAACAATTATATCAATTCATGATCTTTATCATTTTAAATAAAAAAACTAGGAAAATATAAATTATGATACAGACTTTTAAAATATTTATATCAACCCATTATTCTAATAAAAATCATGAAAAACCATTTCAACTTCATTAAATAATTTAAGTCACTTTCGGCTCCTTAGACCTAAACATAATGAAATTATCTTTACCTTTTTACCAGGAGTACCATACCGACATCGACATAATAATTAATTACTAGGTGATCGATCATATAACAAGTATTTGACCCTGCTAACCAGGGCGGATTCCCGTAGTGCTGTATGAGTCGACTTAACCTCATTAATAAGTAATGATTATCTGTCCTCTCAATGGAGGACTTTATCCCACAAACCTTGGATTAGCCTTGGAATATGGCCTTACACCAGGAGTACCATACCGACATCGACATAATAATTAATTACTAGGTGATCGATCATATAACAAGTATTTGACCCTACTTACCAGGGAGGATTCCCGTAGTGCTGTACGAGTCGACTTAACCTCATTATTAAGTAATGATTATTTGCCCTCTCAATGAAGGACTTTATCCCACAAACATCGGATTAGCCTTGAAATATGGCCTTACACCGGCACATGTAGTTCCATAGTAACAAATTCAATATTCGAACCAATCTCGGTGATCTCCACTAGTAACTAACAAAACATTTGATATTTCAAAAATAGATTCATAGCATATTAACCTCAAAGGATCTATTTTTATCAATTCATTACTCATGGCCAACTAAATTATTTTGAATAAAAATAATCAAATATGTGATCTTCTTCATGTTAAATTTAGCAATTTAACATCTATCCTTTAAAAATATAACGAGTGTTATCCATTAATCAAGTTTCAAAGTAAATACTCCCCATAAAAATACATCTTTAGTCCTCAAATATTATATATTATTTCCAATTCTCAAGTTTAAATAAAATTTACAATATTTTCCTTTAGCATCACTTGACGTAAAATCTTTAGAAATAAGAATTTTCAATTGTTAAATCATAAAACTTCCTTTATACAATACAACTCAAAATATATGGTGTCATCCTTTCCCGCTTATCTCCACAAGTATAAATGTACCTTTACAAACAATCTCACTTAATAACTCAAACTTGATTTTAGAGAAAATCCCTCAAAAAGAGTAAGTATTAATCAACTTACCTCAAGTCCAAGCTTCAACTATTACTATGATGCTCCAATTTGTTTAAAGTTCCCAAATGCAATCACAAGTCGATTTCTACATTTATGAGTTCACTAAATTATTAACGCATCACAACTTCACAACATTCACAAAAATTCTTATTTCACCATTTGAAGGTCAATCCTTGAACATCAACTTCAATTCTGTTATGACCCAAAGGGTCATCTTATGTTTCAGAACTTGATTCCATATTTCAGGTCTTAAAAACCTCATTTTATCTCTCCTCAATTTACATGCACATTTTGAGCGTGTTTCTGGAAAGCTTTTATTTGAAAAATTGATGAAATAATAATTTTTGGCCTAAAAAGTTAATTTTTATTGACTTCGGTCAATTTTTTGAGTAAAAGGACCTGAAATCATGTTTTGACGGCCCCGATGGATCAGTAATAAAATATGAGACCTGGACGTATGCTCAGAATCGAATTCCGAGGTCCCTAGCCCAAGAAATAAATTTTTGATGAAAATTATAAGATTGAAATTATAAATGTAACGATCTGATTGGTCGTTTTATTTTTTAGAACCCCGCTCCCTTAAATAAAACTTTTCGCACTTGCTTTAGCTAATTTATGACTTGCGGGGGCGGTTGGTTCGGAGGTTGGTAGAGTTTTGAATAAGAATATGTCCAATTCCTTCTTTAAGAGTTTCTTAAAAGGCCAAGTTTGACTTCAGTCAACTTTCTTGGGAAGCAGACAGGGATTAATGATTTGACGGTCCTGGACGGTCCGTGGAAAAATATGGAACCTGGGCGTATGTCCGAAATCGAATTCTAAGGTCTCTAGCCCGTGTAATAAATTTTTAGGTGAAATTATTAAATTGAAGTTTTAAAGAATTAAATAAATAGAGTATTCATTGATTTCCTAGGTATCAGGCTCGAATTTTGGTTCAAAAATTTGGTACAGGTCCGAAATATCAGTTAAGCGTCGCCCGTAAAATTTCGTGTCAATCCGAGTAGCTTAAGGGCGTTTTGACCCATTGGAAGAAGATTAAGAACTTAATGTTCAATAGTTTGATTCATTTAGTTTTAGGACATGATTCCTAGATTTAGTGTTGTTTCGAGTGATCCGAGGGTTCGAGTAGGCCCGCCTTGTGATTTCAGACTTGTCGGTATGCTCGGGAGGGGCTCGGGAGCCCCGAGCATCAAACGATCGAGTATTGAGTGAAGTTAAAAATTTAAGAAAAGGCTGAAGGCTGCTGCTTCTGTCATAACCGCAGGTTGTGACGACCCAAAGGGTCATCACCTATTTTCTCTCTTTTTATGCTTTCCGAGGCCTTGAAAACTTCATTTTTAGTTGCCTTGATTTGCGTGCGCAGTCCGGGCGAGTAGCCAGAAAGCTTATATGTGAAATTTTGTGAAAATGCTAAAAATTTTATATTAAAATGAGTAAAGTTGACTTTGGTCAATATTTTGGGTAAACGGACCCGGACCCGTGATTTGATGGTCCCAGAGGGCGTAGAAAAATATGGGACTCGGGCGTATGCCCAGAATCGAAATCCGAGGTCCCGAGCCCGAGAAATAAATTATTAAAAGAAATTGTTGTCACACCTCCTTTTTACCGAAGCTTTATCGGCCTTTACTACACCCCGGGAAGAGATATAGTAAAAAAAAGAAGAGTTTTTCCAATTTAAGGACAATCGAAACGGGATTCGTTTTTAGTTAAGAAATCAGAGTCGCCACTTGGGAGATTTATGGTGTCCCAAGTCACCGTTTTTGAATCCCGAATCGAGGAAGGGTTTGACTCTGTTTA